>JACXGI010004079.1:0-49894 GCA_016801175.1 Esox masquinongy
GAGTCCTCTTCCACTCCTCCATGACGACATCACGGAGCTGGTGGATGTTAGAGACCTTGCGCTCCTCCACCTTCCATTTGAGGATGCCCCACAGATGCTCAATAGGGTTTAGGTCTGGAGACATGCTTGGCCAGTCCATCACCTTTACCCTCAGCTTCTTTAGCAAGGCAGTGGTCGTCTTGGAGGTGTGTTTGGGGTCATTATCATGTTGGAATACTGCCCTGCGGTCCAGTCTCCGATGGGAGGGGATTATGCTCTGCTTCAGTATGTCACAGTACATGTTGGCATTCATGGTTCCCTCAATGAACTGTAGCTCCCCATTGCCGGCAGCACTCAGACCATGACACTCCCACCACCATGCTTGACTGTAGGCAAGACACACTTGTCTTTGTACTCCTCACCTGGTTGCCGCCACACACGCTTGACACCATCTGAACCAAATAAGTTTATCTTGGTCTCATCAGACCACAGGACATGGTTCCAGTAATCCATGTCCTTAGTCTGCTTGTCTTCAGCAAATTGTTTGCGCGCTTTCTTGTGCATCATCTTTAGAAGAGGCTTCCTTCTGGGACGACAGCCATGCAGACCAATTTGATGCAGTGTGCGGCGTATGGTCTGAGCACTGACAGGCTGACCCCACACCCCTTCAACCTCTGCAGCAATGCTGGCAGCACTCATACGTCTATTTCCCGAAGAAAACCTCTGGATATGACGCTGAGCACATGCACTCAACTTCTTTGGTCGACAATGGCGAGGCCTGTTCTGAGTGGAACCTGTCCTGTTAAACCGTTGTATGGTCTTGGCCACCATGCTGCAGCTCAGTTTCTGGGTCTTGGCAATCTTCTTATAGCCTAGCCCATCTTTATGTAGAGCAACAATTCTTTTTTTCAGATCCTCAGAGAGTTCTTTGCCATGAGGTGCCATGTTGAACTTCTATTGACCAGTATGAGAGAGTGTGAGAGCAATAACACCAAATTTAACACACCTGCTCCCCATTCACACCTGAGACCTTGTAACACTAACGAGTCACATGACACCAGGGAGGGAAAATGGCTAATTGGGCCCAATTTGGACATTTTCACTTAGGGGTGTACTCACTTTTGTTGCCAGCGGTTTCGACATTAATGGCTGTGTGTTGAGTTATTTTGAGGGGACAGCAAATTTACAATGTTATACAAGCTGTACACTCACTACTTTACATTGTAGCAAAGTGTAATTTCTTCAGTGTTGTCACATGAAAAGATATAATCAAATTTTTGCAAAAATGTGAGGGGTGTACTCACATTACAAGTGGCAATTCTCAATGGCAATATTGAGTCTATGTGAAGTTGAGACCATGTGGTGCTGAGATCATTACGACACAAAGTCAAGAAACGTTATTCTTCAATCCGGTGTTGTTTTGTTACTTTCGTTTTTGCCTCTCCTTTACGTACTCGCTACCCTCACACCTCACATGCACATAGGATAAGATTGGTGTATGCCATTGTTGCTGTCGTGAGCGGTTAAAAGCGATCAGGGTGGAGATTCCTCCGTGCAACACTATGGGCCCAGAGGACCATGAATAATGGTAAAATAACATCTCTGAAAATGTCTGACTCATCTGAATATATTTTTGGAATATATGAACAGTATGAAATATTACATGTGAAATATTGTTAGCAAATTGAAAAATCAGAAAATGTTTTATTAAAACAATTAAATAAAAGGCAAGTACATTGGTTTTGGAAACAGTTAGTCTTCCTTCCAGACTGGAAACCAGGTACCTCCTTCAAGCTCTAGGACAAAGTAATCTCAGAACAATTGTGACATAATTAAGCAGGGGTAATGTGTAGGATTCTGTGTTTTCACGTGCTTCATCGACTTTCCAAAGTTTTTGCAAGGCTATCTGCTTGTCCAGTGATTCTTACCTAGTTTGGCCTTGGGACCAAATTTAACAGGTTATATTTCTGGGTTCTGAAGATCTGTGGAAAGCAATGCCGGCTCTAGCCTTTTGGGGGCCCGAAGCAAACTTTCATTTGGGGCCCCCTCTCCCATATGGGTCGGGGGCTCCCTAGCAGTCAGAGGCCCCCTAGTGGTCAGCGGCCCTAAGCGACCGCTTATGTTGCTTATGCCTGGAGCTGGCCCCCGTGGAAAGCATAGCTGCTGAAATACACACACATATGGGGTGTTGTTACAACCTTGCCCGTTGTGTAAATACTTTCATTATTGATAGTCAATCATGTTTAACTAAACTTTTGAAATCAGTCCACCATCGGTATACACGTGCAGATATCTATTCATTGTGAGGATCCGGTAACTGCGCTATATCAGCGGTCTGAGCTAAAAGGCTATGCCCTGAGTGGCTTTTCATCTTACAATCACGCCTGCCTTCCCTTACCCTCTCATAACACAGCACAGGTATAAGATTGAGGAAACCAGTTAGAATTGACATTTAGGATGTAAGTATTTTTAATCAAGGTTGATCTGGTAATATACTCATGGCTGTGGGAGGTTGTTTTGAGCTAGGGATACAGATAATGGTTGATTGCGTGGTGAAATTGAATGGATATCGAACGCATGGGAGACACGTGAAAATGACACGTGCCTCGCCGATCAACCAACCGACGAAATACCGGAATTTTGTCAGGGGGTGCTGATACTCCATCAGAAGGGCTGCAGCACCTCAACACCTCTACATCCCACTGCTATAAATATACTGTATCAGCTTTACCATATCAGTTTGACTAACACTGTTCTGCTATTATTCAGTTATCATAAAAACATAAGTCTTCTTTAGTCATCTCAGGTGTGTGTACCTAAGGGAATCTACGTTCAATAGGGCTGCACTGTCTACACCTGATATCACACTCATCAACCTCCCTGACAGTCAATTACTCTCCAGCTTTTCTTGTTGCCTAACATAACAGGCAGACATTAGGGGCCAATTTTGCAGACACAGTTTAAGTCTAGTGTAGGACAAAAACATCAAGCTCAATGTGGAGAATGATATGACACATTGTACACATTGTATGCGATTAGAGAAAAACATTTCTAACCAGGCTAGGCAGTCCTCTGAGAAACCTGTGTGGAGTCCTCAAGGGCTTGAGCCCAATCTTTTTTTTTTTCAAAACCAGAAACTATGTCGTTTAGGACCTTTAGAGATGTTGAGATGTACCCTTGGCCAGCCCTGAAGCAGGAGAGTATGTTGTGGAACTTCAGATTGTGGGGTTGCTGTTTATTGACCAGGCATTCAAAAACGTTAGAAAGGCAAGGCAGAATTGAGATAACCCTAAAACAATCAGGGTCAAACTTGTTGCCCCCACCCCACCCAAATTTGAAAATGGCCATGTGATGGTCTGTAGGCCAATGAATATGCATTTTAGATGACAAGATAAAAAACAATTGAAGGGTTGTTTTATGTTTATTTAGATCTGAAATCACATACACTTGTTTTCTCCTGTTGAAAGGAAATTGTAAATAATGTGACATTGAATAATGATTGGATAATTAAACGCTGAGTTTTTAATAATCAGTTCTAGGTCTCAACAAGCAGCAATCGAAAGAAATTCCCAGAATTCTGACAGTTTGGTCAGAAACATGCACACCAGTAGCCCGCTGGAGGTCATTTTGTAGGGCTCTGGCAGTGCTCCTCCTGTTCCTCCTCGCACAAAGGAGCAGATATTAGTCCTGCTTCTGGGTGCAAGACGTAAGGACATCTTGCACAGCGGCACGGCTTCACCATGCTACGCCAGTGCGACAGCATAAGAAAATGTTTAAACCCCTTTTGGATTTAACTTATTATGAATGATGGTGAAAACGTTGTTCCCCCATCATATTGTGTACATGTAAAAATGTAAAATGAATTGCTTATTCTTTTAATTTACTTTGTAACAGCTCCAAACAGTATTTCTTAACAATATTTGCTCACATGTACCGTAGTTCACAATAAGATAAATAGCATAATATAATACAACTCCAAATTTGCAGACTATAGCACATTCTAAACTCCTCCCATGTTGGCTGAGACGAAAATCCTTCGCGAGTCAGTGGAATCACTACCGTCCGCCCTTCCGTATATAACATTTGCAACAACGTAATCAAACTACAATAGGCAACTAATTGAGATCTCCGCAGCCAGCTGCGGACTACTTCCGTTCTATATAAGATCTGTTCTAACCTAGACACTCACGCCCATTGAAAAATTCTCATTCTGCATTGACAGGAAACATTTGCATATTGAATCGAGAAAGGCCAGCTTCGAACAAGGGCGATAGAAAACATCAAAATAAGAATCAGCCGTAAACGGTAAGAATAAAACAGGCTACAATAATTTAATATGTTACGTATGGTATAGTATGAATTTAATGTTTATACGCTTTGATTTGATTTCTAGATCCGTCTCATGTTGAGGACGTTCCATTTATTTCTGATTATAACCTAAACTATTGGCAACTTGAAAACGACCTTTTTAATTATTTTGGGGTATGCTCCAAAACCTGAGTAAAACTGAAACGTTTCTCTCCTTTTTCACTTCAAAGAAGAAAATCTGCTTGAGATTTTAAATGTAGAATGACTGCCATTGGCCAAATGCACAAGACAACATTTACAATTCCTTTCAAAATAAGAGTTCAGCCTCGTAACTTAAAGGGGCACCGTGTAGAACCCTGCTTCCAACGTTTACAAGACTGAAATTAAACAACAGGTATGGATGGTACTGCAAGTGTTTAAAGCGAGTATGAGTACACTGCAACTTTATGTAAACTGATAGACGGACCAACGAGAACGTTTAAATAGGAAGTATCTCAGACACTCTGAACAATTTGTGGAAAATAATATAGGAAACATTCTATTAAAACATTAACTCCAGGTGTCTTCTGGTCCTTTGTGCTTTTATTTATGCTAGTAGTACAGTAAAAACTTTACATATGGCATGTTTACATAAGATACTTATAAGTCCCACCCTCTATAATAATTATAAAAAATATTTCATACCATATCCTGTCCATGGTGTAACTAAAATAGAAACTCAAAATCCTGTTTTGAAAGGTGTAATTTTTTCCCCAGTTGGCATAGTGTTTGCCCTAACGAGGACACGATTACCTTACCAATGCCTTCCACCTCTTAACCATCACATTTTCTGTCACATTTTCTGGATTTAATACCCCACTGTTGAAAGATCATTGTTCTGAAGGAAAATAAAAACCCTACAGCATTCTACAGAAGAGAGAAAGTAATACAAATGCATAGATTAGTAAAAGGGTACAAAATAATATCCAAGTGTTTTCATATCCCAGAGAGCACAGTTGAATAAATAATCAGGAAATTGAAGCTGCATCACACCACCCGCACGCTGCCAAGGAAAGATATATTCCCTCAAAAACCAGCACTCAAACATGGACACTAGTGAGATTAGCCACCGAGAGGCCAACGGTCACTTTGATGGAGATACAGAGTTCAGTGTCTGGAAGTGGAATTATGGTGCACCAATCCAGTCATATCAAGTGCTCTGTATAGCACTGGCCTGTATGGGAGTGTGGAAAAAAGGTACTAGGGACTAGCCTTAAAGGCAAATCATTTATTTTCATTTAATCATGTAATTGCCCCAATGAGTCCTGAAATAGAAAAGGAAATTGCCTGATAGACCATGTTATGACTGCTATTTGTTAAAACAATGAACTGTGTTAAGGTAATTTTTTCCAGGTAAAATATAAATGGACATTTTTTTACAAATAATTTTACATGGCTATGGCACCAAACAGTGAAGTTTTCACAAATTCAATATGCTTTATTGGGCTGATCAATGTATTTAATGTTTGATCAACATATGCTGTCTTAACTTGCCAGAAATGCCATTTATCCTGTATGTTTATTTAACTTTAAGTTTGGCAATGAGGAGGAAACAGAAATATCTGTTTTTGACTAATGATATTTGCCATTTGTACGCAAAATGCATGCACAGATTAAGAATGGCACTATACAATAGCATGGTGTTATTAAATAGGCTAAGTTATTATTAAATGAAGGTCATGATTTCCGTTGATAATCACGTAGAGATGCCCTGGTTTTAATATGTAGGAAGTTATAATTAGCTATGCACCAAATGACAGGTCACACACAGTCTAACTACTTAATTTAGTTATTCAAATCAAGTTGACATTTGAAGAACCAAAATATCTTAGGTTTCCTGTGTGTACGGATGCTCAAATGTAAAAACAGCAACTCTTTGTCCAAACAGTTAGGCTGCCCAGCTCAGCTGGATAAGTTAAAGGGGTTATTTATTTTCCTGGGTTGAATCAGTTAAATAGGGTTACTTATTTTCTGGGTTGTCGTACTTGTTTACACTTTGACAGTTGAGCCTAACCACAGACAAATTAGTCTTCTATTTTCAGCATGGACAATTTGCTTTTCCAAACTGGGCTTTTCCTGCAGTTGTATTTCTATATATTTCAAAGGAAAATTTTAGCTGCTGTTAAATGACAGTTGCGACTCAACAATCCAAAATTTTGCAAACGTGTGTTGACCGACGTTTGCAATTCTGATTTAGCCTGTTATCCATTCCTATGTCTATATTTCTGAAGAAGAAAACAAAGTGAATGCTGTTTTTCAATAATAATTCATAATATCTGTTGTATAGCTGATTAGATTTTCATCAGACAGATGTTGGTGGAATGCACAACAGGAAAAGGTGCTGGGTCTCTGCCCCTTCGAGCTCTAGGTGTCCGATGGACCCTGAACCAATATAATCCCTGCATACATGGAATGTGAGACAGTGATCTGCACAGTCCAGAGCATCAAGTTTCGTATGCAGCCTTTTTAGGGTAGTCCAGTGCTGCCTGATACTTTTGGGCAGTAACAATAGATTTCCATTTAAAACATTTAAATCCTATCTACCCATAATGCTTGCCTTATGCCTAAATCTTATCCTAACTCTATCCCTAAACCTAACACTTTTTAGCAAGTTTTTTCTAGAAGAGAAAGCATTTTCTTTCTAGAAGAGAGGACCAGACAAAAGGTTGTCTCTTCTACGTATTTTCCTTGGTTTGTTATACTTGTAATGACTGTGATGCTAACACACGCGCACACACGCGCGCGTGCGCGCGCGCACACACACACACACACACAGTTGAGTATCGCACAAAGTTTCAGAGTAAATCCCACTTGGAAATTCAGTTAATTGGTTTTTTCATACCCCCTACGCACTCTTTGAAATTTTCAAGATACTTTCCCCATATAGAGAGGTTATAGCCCATAAGGCTAGATGATTTCTTTTGTCTTGAGGTTCGGGAGAAACATTTTGTAGCCCCTCAATTCAGCCATGCTGTGGAATGAATTTTTTTTTTTAGACTACCCTCTTACAGAAATGCCCAAATCCAAGGTATTCCATAATCTAAGGATGCTGTTTCTCTCCCTCCAGTGTCAAGTATGGCTGATCTGCTTAAGCTACTGCTGCGTGTGGCAGAAAAGGCGGCTAACGTAGCCCGCGTCTGCCGTCAGGAGGCCCCTCTCTTTCAGCTGCTGGTCCAGGAGAAGACTGGTATGGACAAGAACAAGAAGTTTGTCAAGGACTTCAAGACGCTGGCCGATGTTGTGATTCAAGAGATGATCCGCCATGATGTTGGAGCTCAGGTACAGGAAGTTAAACACTGACTGTCATGATGAGGATTATTTATTGTCTGAAATACAGGCAAGCCTCTGAAGATTTTGTGGCACATCCTTCTCTAGTATAATTAAATGTTTTGGGGCAATTCTAATCCCCCTACTGGTTTCATCCTGTTTTACCTTAGTTTCCTGAAATGATTGACCATATACATGGAGAGGAATCTAACAAGTTTGAGAATGGACTAGGTTAGTAGAAACTGTGAACGATTACTATGAAACATATATTGAGTTGTCTTTGGATTGTGACAATTTTGTTGTTTTGGCTCTGGTTCCAGCACTGATTTTGAAATAATGACTTTACATGGGGGGTTTCTGAATCCATATTGGGTGAACTGTCTAGCTGTTTGCTGTTATTCCCATTTAAAGCTAACGGTCTGGACTTCAACAGTGTGCTCATGATGATCTCCATGACATGTTTCCTGGTGCCCTGTAGAATTTCAAATCTAAGGTGCTGGAGTATGGGGCACCAAAAAACAAAATGCATCACTGTCCAAAAACTTTTGTACCACAATAATTGATTCACAGCTACTTGAATATAAAGTGTTACAAGCTACACAGATTTAAGAGCTATAATGTGCACCATACCGTCTAATTTTTAATAACACTGGATTTATCGACAACTGGTTGGCTGTGTAATGTTTCCATGTGTCCCAGGCGAGAGTGTGATAGTCACAGTGTGTGGGACAGAGAAGGAGACCGCAACCTTACTGGCCACGGTGCTGGACGGGGATCTGACGGCGGCAGCTCTCCTGGCGTGTGCCATCCACCAGGACGCTATGCACATACTCACAGACACTGGCATTGACAACCTCCACATACCTCTCTGCCCTTCTGACCTGGGCATCTGGATTGATCCCATCGGTAACACCTCACCTGGAGTCTCGGTTAAAAGGGCAGCTGTAGTCAAAATCTGACCTATGGTCAATGTTGCATTGATAGTAGTCAAACATTGACACTAGTGTAAACAATGACTATAGAGTGTAAATAGCAATTTTGGTCATGAAGTCAGTATTTTACAAATTGGAGATATGCAATATTTACCTCTATCACTTGCTTACTAAAGAGCGACTGACCACATTTTGCTTGTGTTTTTCTGTTGCCCATTAAGAAAAACATGACATCTGTGTTCAAAGTACTTTTTGTCAGTTGCTGATGTTTTTCCCTGAGAGACCACATATAGGAAGCCAGTATTGCTTTCTTAAAAATCAATAAATAAGTTAACTCAAGATATCTGTAGTTTGTTTTTGGAAGTTTTTTGCTTTCTGATTAATCCAATTATCCTATTGTGATGTAACCCAAGGACTAAGCAGCTGGATGCAGGTTTGTAATGTTGTGCACTTCACAATGAGTGGAGTGTAACTAAGGACAACTGGGCCGGCACATTCATTCTGCACTGATTGAACTGTGGGCTATGGATGTCAAAAAAGCCACATGGCAACTTGTCAACAAATGTTCTGTCCCTGTTACATTTTGGTCTATGTTATTAGAACCATTTCCATCCCCTTTATTGGCCAAAAAGGTAGTTCCAGAGGCTGCCTTTCTAAATTTTACTTTGTGTAATAAGGTTACTTAAAATTGTTTATGCTAACTACATTTTTGTAATATAATTTTAACCAAGTTGAAGGAGGCCTATGCATTTTTATAAGCATTTCTAAAGAGCTGAAAATACATCAAAGTTCTGAGAATAGGCTATATTCAAATGCCCCTTGCCTCAAGTAAATAGTTGAAAGATTTAACACCCTAACAAGCAAGGCATGTGTTAATTGTTCCTGTGTTCTGTTGTACTTCAGATGCCACTAGCCAGTACATTGAGGGACGTGAGGAGGGGGCACAGGAAGGCCATCTCTGTCCTTCAGGTCTTCAGTGTGCCCTGGTCCTGATTGGGGTATACCTACGTGCCACAGGGGAACCCGTCATGGGGGTCATCAACCAGCCCTTCAGTCAGAAGGACCCAGCAGGGTAAGACTTAATAACCAGAACGGCAATCACTCTGACATCTGACAATTAGGTTCAGTGCCATATCAGTTCAGCAGGTTCAAAGGACACTTCCTTTCGATGTAATTACGAAAAGGACATTTAAACTAAGATTTTCCATTATTATTGTTTTAAATGAAATGAAACGCTGAAACGGGAAAAAAACTATGAAAATATTCAGCGCTGCTCAGTTCTAAATCCAAAAAAGTGGATTTGTCAATGATATTTTTTTAATGCATCGTGCATTTTTGTTGTAGCTGGAAGGGGAAGCATTTCTGGGGTGTGTCGTGTGGGAGTGTCAAAGCCTGCTCTGTGCCGCGACCTAAAGACAGACCGGCGGAGAGGCCAGGACTCTCCGTGGTATTGAGCTCCAGTGAGAAACAGGCAGTGAAGGAGGCTTTGGCCCCCCTGTGTGGGCCGGACAGATTGATGTACGCCTCTGGCGCCGGATACAAGATCCTTTGTGTGATCCTTGGCCTTGCTGACGTCTACGTCCTCTCTGAGGGCAGCACCTTCAAGTGGGACTCCTGTGGCCCCCATGCGCTGCTTCGTGCCCTGGGTGGGGGCATGGTGGACCTTAAGGAGTGCCTCCACTCCTCCAGCTCCGGCGACTGTGAGGGCAGGCACCGTGACCTGGGGGAGCTGACCTACCATCAACCCCACACGGAGTGCCCTGGGGCAGACTGCTGGGCCAACCTGGGAGGTCTGGTGGCGTACTTAGACTGTCAAACGCTCCATACGGTCATTAAGGAACTGAAAGGCAAGTTCTAAAGGACGGGCCACTGACAATGTTGAAGGGCACAAGTAGGGTATCTTTCCTTGTAGTGTCCTGCTGCTTTTAATGTCTATTTTCATACAGGCGCTGGTATTTTATGTCCGAGTTATTTTTCAGAAGCTAGATTTATAAATGTAAATATTTTAAGGAATGTGAACATGATATTGAACTGTAACTATGGTAGATGGTATGCTATGGCTGTTTTGTTAAATATCTAACTTCAGTTACTGATTTTCTAACTGACAGAATGTGTGTTGATGGCAAACAGAACTAAAGAAGTGCAGACCAGGAAAGCTATTTTTTTTTAAAAAGTATTTAACTTATTCCAAAGCAACATAATCAGAAAAGACCGTTACAGATATGAACAGGAACAAGCATGGGTCAGTGAACAGTAGCAAACACTGCAGTTGAAACAACGTTTTTTTTGTCTGTCATACGACAATGTGATACACGCTTTTGATTTGTTATGGTTCTCTGGTAGACTTATCAGAATATCTCATGATGACCCTGTTGTAGTGAAGAGGTAGCACACTGGGGCATGTCAGTGTTGGGTCTTTTCCCTTCATCATATACCTCATACCCCTGAGCAGCATCACGCAACATCACAAAAATCACTTCTATTACTATACTGATGACACCAAATTCTACCTGTTCACCAAACCCTTCCACCCCCTCTCTCATCAACTGCCTTTAAGACCCCTGGAGCTGGATGAGCATGCACTTAACAGCAACAAGACGGACATTAGCTCCAAATCCATTCTCTCCAAACAGTGCAACCTCAACCTCATCACCAAAAATTGTTTTAAAAGTATCTCAAAAGTATCTGTGGTGCCCGGACCAGTTACCTCAGTAAACCCAAGACCGCTTTCTTACACCTCCGCAACATCTCCAAGCTCTGACCCTAACTGTCACAGCACTGAAACCCTAATCCAGGTTTTCCTGATTGGACTACTGCAAAGCTTTTCGTCAGTATCCCCAACAAACAAATCAACAGGCTAACTGATCCAGAATTCTGTTGCCAGAATCATCACCTACTCCAAATCAACATATCGCATCAGTCCTGTGCAATACTATATTGACTATAAGACACTTCTCACCTACAAAGCCCCCCAGAACCTGACACCCACTTACCTCTGACCTTCTCCCAGTATATGTCGAACCCTCTCATTCTGCATCTCCACCACGGCTGCCCCGGGCCTTTAGCTGCTCAACAGCTTGGCCAATAATTAACAAACTTTATTAAAGCACCTCTTCAAGCAAGCTTATTCTCTTTAGTCTACCGCCTGCCCTTCTTCTGTGCCTTGCCAATATCAAGTTATCTCCTCAACCCACAGGCATCCACTTCCCAACCCTACCCCTTAGCCCTTACCCTAAACAAGGTTTGTATCCTTACCCAACCACACCCTATTATCTGTCCTGTTTGCTCTGCTTTTTTGTTAGATTTTGTAGATTTTAATTTGCACTGTTAATTGATGCACTTGATTTTATGTAGTCCTACATTTAATGTAGGATATTGTTGTGTCACATCAATGTCTAACAAATAAAGTTCATTATTATTGGCTACCTCTTGACAGACGCACGTGTGTGTGTGTGTGTGTGTGTGTGTGTGTGTGTGTGTGAGAGCCCTATGAACATGTTTCAGTCAGATCAACCTTAACGGTGATATACCTGATTTGTTCCAACCTTGTGGAAGATTGCTGAATTCAACTTTCACATTCACTATTTGTTGACTAGCGTACATACAGAAGCGGGTTGACAAAAAATGTTTGGATATTCTTACATTTAAAAAAGCTATTTCGATGGCACAATTTCCTATAAAATTTTGTGAACTATGTAGAATTTTATCAACCAGGAAATGAGGGATTTCACTGGCTGCCATCTGCCATTGCCTTTTTGAGGAGATATAACGTCTTAGTGACGCACTGATGGAAAAGATAGAAATTCTGCATTTTAAAATCACCCAAAATAATTTCCACTAGACATACAGATATTATGGACAGTTCCTTATATTTCATTGCAAAAACATCTACTTTAACTCACAAGAAAAATTATTTTATTTGAAAGAATTTTCATGACTCAGTGACTACAGGATATTTATTATAGCCTATTATTATTACAGCCTATATTTTCTGATTCTGAACTTGAGTTTTGTGTAATTGAATTGCAGTTTTGACAGCTGAAATACTTAAACAAATAGGGCTGCTGTGCAGGTGTTGATGGTGATGGTGGGTTTTACACTTGCACTGACTGAATCTAGTCTTTAAATCAGCCAGCTTCTGGGAATCTTAGTGGCCCAGAAAAGGCCTTTTATGGAAGAGAGGTGTCCACTTCTCTTCATAGTTTAAGCAGTATGAATTAAGATAAGATCAGGGGATGGAAAAAGGCAGGAGGGCGGTGAACAATGAATACCAGCCTGTTTTATTTTTGGTTTACTGTAAATGAAGGATTAAACCTCTTAAGGGGGAAACAGTCCCCCAACCAGGCTAAGTCGTCTAGTGAATTTCTGGAGATAGCTGACGTAGAATGCAGTGATGTTAAAAGTGAGTCATGGGGTTCACTCTGTTATTCTTTTATGCACTCCATTTATAGACTGGAACGGTATTACGGGATCAAGTTTGTTCAACCTGTGCCATGGGTGTGGTGTGGACATTGATTTGGATTATTCTCCACTGTCATTAACTGAGCTGCACCCCTTATTATTCATTGACCCAGATGTTAGCATGCTGTCCAAAGATGTTATCATTACCAAGGCCCAGGGCCAGCTCTATCCTTTTGGGGGCGCTAAGCAAAACTTGATTTGGGGCCCCCCCTAGTGATTGGGCCTCAACTGCTTATGTTGTTTACGCCTAGAACCGGCCCTGCCAAGGCCCAAAAAAACTGATCCCTAAGCCTTGCACCCTATTCACTTGAGATCTGACAGGATTTGTTATATGATAAATCACATACCTAGCCTATCAGAGGAATGACAAAGCTATTACCAGATTGCTTACACACGCCAAACCCTCTCAGGTCTCTACATGTCTATGGGGTGTATGGCCAAGGAGTCGATTTGGGACTGGGCCTATACGTTTTTCCTGGTTGTCCCTATGGTCTTTCTTCAGAAAAGCAGCCGGACACCACCAAGGACTGGCGAGTTGTACTGTGGACCACAGCTGGGTTAGATGCACCCACAGCACATCTAGTTGTGAGATGCCATTTGTTGAGTATGCTCTACAAGTCCATTACCAGGTCCCCTTGTTTTTGCTTCAATGGAATTATCCAGCATTCACCCGTCTTGGGAGCTCTAACTAGTCAACCAAGTTTAAACCACATTACTCACAAAAAAAAACATTGAAAGGTCATGTAACCGTCTGTAGGAAATCAACTTTACTATGAAAACCGGAGAAACGCAAAATCAACTGAACAGTGATGTTTCACAATTGTAAACTCTTGCCAGGCAAACATTAAATTTCCTCCCCCAAAACAAATGGACAAAATGCAATTGTCCCACACACTTAACCCTGATGATTGTCAATTTTTTTTGCAATAAAAGTTTTGCATAATAGACTGTTTAAAAATATGTATAGAAAATCATCTGGGATGTTGGCTCTTCTTCCACAGTGGGTGCCCTTCGTTGACTTACCACTTTAGACTGCTACTTAAGCCATACATTCTAAGTCAACAAGGGTATTGAAGACATCATTGACAGCATTGATAATTCAACCTAAAACCAAAATTAAATTAATGCTCTATAACACTTTCGTTAAAAAACAAAAACCAAGTGGGCAATTGCACTGAACACTTTTTTCCCCCGCTTCAAGCAGAGCAAATAAACATGTGCAACAATGGACCTAAGTCCCACTCAAGGCTACAACCAAACATCTCAAATCTCCCAACATCCGCAGAATGACACATTAAAGGTACAAACAATGAGGCCAGTGAAACCGAGGCCAGGGCAAGTATCTATAAAGTGTCTCAGCAAAACTACTGCTCATTTCAACCTTAATGAATAAGGTGGCATGGACAGTACAGATCCTTGATCAGCCCATCCATAGTGAGCCCCTTGATACATTATAACCAGACCTCGCAACGTCTGACTGTTTCTACCATTTTACCTCCTTCACGGGAACCTAGACAGCCCTGTGGTTTATAAAGGAATTAGACCAAATTTTACCACATTTATTTCCAATGCTGTATCTTCACAGAAAAAAGCGAATTGATTTGCCATGAGTACAGACATGTTGTTATATATCTGAATGCTGTTGAATGTGTTCTCTTCAAAATGGAGTATACTGAGGCATGGGCAAAAGAAGGCAGTGGTAGCTTTTCTATTTCTGGTGGTAGAACTGTTAGTCTTGACATTAAGGTCGCCTGTCAACCTTTAAACTTTTGGTAAATATGTCCAACAGCAGTAGTCTCTGATAACTTATCTTTTACACTGCTTCAGTCATTGTGGTCTCAAAGGACGCCAAGTCATCGATCTACAATGGTGTCAAGACGCAATTTGGAGCAAAAATTTGCTTTCAATTGCAAACAACAACACCAATGCTTAGGGACTGCATGCCTGAAAAAGTCCTTAACTTTCATAATATAATTGACTTGATTTAAAGTTGAATCTGTTAACTTCTGTGATGCTCCTTCAAAGTGCTTCTACATGGGATTCAAAAACAGATTAAAGCATACAGTATTTACTGCAGCTAGACAAGAGTTGTTGGGAGGGATCAAACTCACTAATTCAGGTGGAAAAGCCTTCCCACAAACCACCCAATATAAATTTACAAGTTACAAACTATGCAAACAGTCACTATAACTTCATCTAAAGCAATAAAAATAACTGAAAAGTGTTGCTGAAATAATAACCTAGCCTTATAAAAATGTATAAAGAAGGCAACGCGAAAAAGGAAGGGTGAGTTAAAGCAGTAAGGCGCGGGCAGAGTAGCCATCCCTCTGGAGATCTACTTACCGCACTGTCCCTCTCACACTAACACACATCTGCACTAAGACCCAAAGCACGATTACATTACTTTACCCCATTAATTATCACAAAATAAGTGTTAAGACCAATGGCATAAGGATTGCCTGACAACCCAAACTCCATTTGACAAACTAATCCATGTCCACAGACATTTCTTTCACCTCTGCAAAGATTTCTAAAACACACATTGTAGCAGTTCTGATTGGTTCCATTAACCAATAGTTTGGATCAGGACCAGAACACACGCATTAAAGAGGCTTTTGAAAAATACCTGTCATTGGTTTTGATAATCTGATTAGTTACAGAGATGATCCAGTCGGTGATGACCTAACCCTAAATGTCACCACAAACAACTTCAACAATAGAAGTCTCAGACTGAAATGTACAGTGAACAACAGAGCAAGGGAATTTAGTTTGGGTCATTAGGCAAATGAAATTATGCAATCGTGCGATGCAGGATTGTGCTGGAAAAGTAAAACCTAAGAAAATGTGTTTGCATTATCAGAAATACACTTGGGAAGTCAGTGGCATGTCTAGAGATGTTTCACAAAAGAAAATGACAAAGAAATCATCGACTGATAGGGGGAAAGCCTCCTAACCCCAAGTATACGTAAACTCTGAGACAGTTCCTTCATCTTCTAAATGGTCCAGTCTCTCATCTTTGGCACCTGGCCTCTTTGTTGTCTGTCTATGATACGTATGGCAGCCCCGACCCGTGTGAATCTTCCTGAGTTCGAGTGATCCTTCGACTCATGTACAGTAGGGGAAAGTCTGGGCTCGCCGACAAACAAGTAAGCGAGACAGACATGGCCATGTGTTGAGTGTCTCCGTCTTGCCCAGAGGACGTGTCACAACATTGGTCACTCTCACCTCTGGAAGGGCTTGCGGACCTTCTTCCTCCTGCGAGGTGGAGGTTTTCCTCCACTCTCGGCCCATGTCTCATTAGGCTCCGGTCGGTGCCCTCCAGGGGGCATGAAAAAGCCAGTCTGAGGTGGAGGAGGGGTGAAAGGTCCACTGGGTCCCGGTCCAGCACCAGAAGGGTGGTGAGGGGGCGTTCCTGAGGGGAAAAACCCCCCATTGGCAGCCATGTCGGGGGGAGGTCCCCCCTGGAAGATGCGGTTGAAGAAGTCCTGCAGGTCTGCAGGGTTGGTCGGGCCTTGGGGAGGGTGCTCTGGGCCTGGAGGTGTCCTGTAGATAATGTAAGGAGAATAACATTTATTTATTGAATAGATCCATGTTTCATTCACAGGAAAAAAAACATCTAGTGAAATTTAACACTGATGCAAGTCACATTAAGATAGTTCTCCAGAGCTGGGTGATACAGATACAAATCATTATTGCAAAAAAAATTGTCTGAATTGATGCAATAATAAACAAACAGTTAAAGTGCATTTGGAAAGTATTCAGACCCCTCCACTTTTTTCTTTTTTTGTTGAAACGCTTATTCTAAATTGGATTCAAATGATTTTTTTCAACCTAAACACAACCCCCCATAATTTCAAAGCAAAAATGTGTTTAGAAATGTTTGCAAACTTATTCAAAAACAAAAAACAGAAATATCACATTGACATTTAAGTATTCAGGCCTTTAGTTCAGGTACATCCTGTTTCTGTTGATCATCCTTGAGATGTTCCTATAACTTCATTGGGGTCCATCTGTCGTAAATTCAACTGATTGGACATGACTTGGAAAGGTACACACCTGTCTATACAATGGTCCCACAGATGGCAGAGCAAAAACCATGCCATTAGATCCAAGGAATTGTCCCTAGAGCTCTGAGACAAGATTGTGTTGACCTGCAGATCTAGGGAAGGGTACCAACACATTTCTGCAGCATTGAAGGTACCCAAGAACACGGTGGCCTCCATCATTCTTAATGAGCCACCAACACTCTTTCTAGAGCTGGCTGCCCATCCGAACTGAGAATTCGGGGAGAAGTGCCTTGGTTAGGGAGGTGACTGGGAACCAGATGGTCACGCTGGCAGAGCTCCTGGGTTCCTGTGTGGAAATGGAAGAACCTTCCAAAAGGACAACCATCTTTGCAGAATTCCACCAATCAGGCCTTGATGACTAAGTGGGCAGATAGAAGACACTCCTCAGTAAAAGGCATGTGACAGCCTTTTACTGAGGAGGACAGCTTGGAATATGATAAAAGGCACTTTAAAGGACTCGGGCAATGAGAAACAGGATTCTCTAGTCCGATGAAATCAAGATTAAACTTGTTGACCTGAATGCCAAGCGACACCATCGGAGGGAACCAGGCACCGCTCATCACCTGGCCACTATAAGCCACTATCACCTGGCCACTATAAGCCACTATCACCTGGCCACTATAAGCACACAAAACAGACATCACAGGAGTCGATTCGGGACGTCTGTGACTGTCCTTGACATTTGCAAAAAACATTTTTGCTTGGTCATGATGGCGTATTTATGTATAGATTGATAAGGAGAAAGAAAACTTACTCCATTTTATCATAAGGCTGTAATAAAATGTCTGTCTGAATAAAGTGTCTGAATACTTGTAAAAGTGGCGCAGTCAAGTCAAAAAGGGTCATGTGAAATGTGCCAGTCTAGGTTGGTTCTGTAGCTTTCCTGCTGCTAGTGAATAGCAAATAATAGATACAAATTATTTATTCTATTTCATTGTATACATCTGCCAGTTAAGATCACTGCAGTTTTGACATGGTTTGGATACGTTTTTAAACCCAGGATAAGGTTGTCATCAGCAATTGGCTAGACAAGCAGTGACCAAAACCCATACCACAGACAGAGGCAAAATGTTAACCAGATATTATGTTAGGTATGCCTTTAATTGCAAAACAGAGGTGGGGTAATGTCAGTGTTGCATCGATTAGACAGCTGAGAGCATGCAGTGTCTGTTTTTGAAGTGGAACACATGAACATCGCATGTATCTTTCCAAACAGTTTAAGGGCTAGGTGCTAGACCCACAAATTATATCATATATGATATATTCTAAAAATATTGACTATTTGAGGGTTTTAAAACCTTGAGGACCGCATGGGTTCATTCAAAATACATGCACTGCTGTAAAATACTTAGAAAAAATATAATATATATATATAGACCACTGCACCTTTTTCTTTTCCTGTTTCCGGTTTCACATTAAAAAGCACAATATTTATGTTTTTTCATAGAAAAACAACAACATTGAATGCAGAAATTCCACAACAATGTCTAAACCGTATCAGTAGGTTTTGAGTGAGGAAAAGAAGGGTTAAAATTAAGAGACCACTGCAAATTGAACGCTTCTGTTCCTCACTCAAAACCTTTTTGAAAAGGAAAGAAAAAGGTGCAGTGGTCTCTTACTCTTTTCCAGAGCTGTATATTTCCATATATATTTCTTATTTTCCTGTTTTTGGTTTCACATTAAAAAGCACAATATTTATGTTTTTTCATAGAAAAACAATTACACTGAATGCAGTAATTCCACAACAATGTCTAAACCATATCAGTATAAATTTTTTGAGGTTTGGGAAATAATTTCACCTAGCAGTTTTATTTTTGGCGATGACATCCTTTGACTCAAGTACTCACCAGCAAGAGCTAGTTTGGTTAGCAGTGATTCTATGTACATGTGATTACACTGAATAATGCTCACAATATCCTTTATGCGTGTTCAGACACCTTAATGTCTGTTCAGGACTTTTGGCTTGTTATCTAAATGAATGCTACAGTATCCACACTCAAATCACTTGATGCTATATATGATTGTACCCTGAGGTTTATTACAAGTTCTGGGTTTAAAACCTCAGAAACCTGTGTGTGTCTGTAGACAGTGTTGTTATTTTTGTATTGAAGACAGGGCTCAGCTGTGAAAGAGACCGTGGTCTCAGTTCAATTCCCTGAATAACTAAAGGTAAAATAAATAACTAAATACCGCCAGGTAGGTATAGGATACTTTGTAAATAACATTATTAAGAAGATTCTAGAAGACTGTAATCACGTTAGCTTAATTGCTAAAAGCTACACAAAGACGGAGGTAAACAAGCACACGCGGCTGTAGCACATGCCTACAACACGCCTTTACATCTGTGTGGAGTAATCCCAGTGTGCCATGTCAGGAGAAAGGAGAGATTATTTGACCTACCTGTGGCGCTGCGTGGAGCTGCCATTGTTCTTGGAGCCAAATGAGATGTGGTAGGGCACGCGGTGCGTGTCTGGAGATATGCCTATCCTCTGGCAGCCAGCCCACTCTGTAAGGCGAGGGCAGAGAAGGTCACTCAAAATAATCAATGTGACAATTCATCGCTGCTGGAGGGAAAAATAGTCTGTGTATTTAACTGTGACTTATTTTCAAGTGTCTTAGTTGACTGATTCACACAGATGAGATCTTAACGATCAATTCATGTGCCATTACACAGCTTGTCCAAACAATCTTGTTTGCCATTAACTGGATTGCTGTCCATGATTGCATTGTGACTGATCTACAAATGAACTTGCATCTTAACAACTTAATGTAGATCAGTCTCAATTTACCCACAATGTGTTCCAGTTTGGATGCTCTAGAACACGCCCATTGTCAAGACAGTACCTGTGATGTCGTAGACCTTGCCATCCATGCAGGCAAAGTAGGTAATACGTAAGCCCAGCATGCTGGACTCCGCCCAGAGATCTCCTTCCTCGGCGCTGTGGCGTCTGTTACATTCAGCACAGAACCGTGCTTCCATAGGCTCCCGGTCCATTTCAAACCTCCTGGATGCAGAAGGAGTCAAAGAGGAAGCTGTTAAACTGTGTCCAGGCCTGTTTGTTTTGTAACAAATTCTTTGTAGGAGGGAAAATGTTTAAACACAAGAGTAAAGTCTAATTTTATTTTTTTATTTTCTGTCATTCAGCTGATATAGTTGCATACATAGCATTTATATATATTTATAAATTTATATATTTATACATTTTCCTAGGATGCCAGGGTAAAAGGACAAATCCAAATCTTTCGTAATTCTTAACCAGGCAAGCCTAGTTCAGCCGGCCCACGATTAGAAGGGATGAATGTTGTTGTCCCTCGCTGGTTTCAATCCGCTGTTTTCTATGTGGCAGACTGGGTCTTTAACCATTATGCTATTTAAACAGCGGGAATGCAACTTTGACCTCAGCCATTACGTTTTTGCTGAAATAACGTGGACAACAGAACATTACTGTAGATGACTAGCTAATAGCTATACAGTACCTATAACAAAAACAATGACTCCAATCACTCCATGGCTGGTTCGTTTCTTTAGAAAACAATACCAGTATAAAAGGGTCACGTAATACAATTATTCTCTTAAATATATGAGATTCATGGTATTACAGAGTGGGTAATACATAAGTTGTGCGACGGCTGAAAAGTATAGAGTGGATAAATATTTCTGAGAGACAAAAATTGGAACGTCTGAGAGGGGAATTGAACCAGGGTTGAATCAGGGATGTTCCCACAAGCCCACAGGGCTTGCTGGTAGTCAGTCTATCTCCGTATAGTCTCCAAATGCAACTTTTATCCCAGCCATTACATTTTTGCTGAAATAACAGGGGCAACAGAACATTTATAAACAGAACTAAAGTGTACTCTTGTACAAAGATTACTGTAGATGGTCGTCCATAAAATAATAGTTGACTAGCTAACCACTACGCTATGTGAACAACGAGGAAATCGAAAGCATTGGCTGAATCTCAAATCGCATACTACAAGAATGATGAAGTACGTACTGTTTTGTATATAGTAAGCTAGTATGCCAGTATTGGGACCAAGTTGGGACATACTACCTCGACAGAAAATTGCATCTCAACATTAGATAATTTTGTCGCGGCATTAACATCATGCCAAGTGTGAATATTTAGCTTGACACAATTAATCATTGACTGACTGACTAACGATTCTTATTAAGTTTACTTCCACCACAAGAAGCATCTATGAACTGTATAGCTTTTATTAGCCTGTAATAGGCCTACTAGTATCTACTTACTACTTGGAATAGTCATAAAAATTGAGCAATTTCAAGCGAGACTGAATATGAACTTTACACTGCCAAAGCTATTTCATTTTGTGGCACAATAACGTTCTTTTTTCTTTCATTTGTGAATTACATTGATACAATAACTATCAATATTGGTGACGATAACTGACTTTTTCGTCAAGTGAAAAGACAAGAGAATCATAGAAATCCCTCCTCTTTTCCTGTGCAAGAGGTTGTGGTCTATATTACCCCAAAAAGCATGCACGGATGCGTACTTCAAAAATACACAAAAATGCAATATAACCGTAAACAGTTTTTACTTTAGGCTTACTATAACATAGCTACTGAAGCTTGTATCCAGCAAAGTTTTTGTCTATCCTGAACAAATCCTAATGCATACTTTGTTCAGTCCGTGGCGCGGATCGAACACTAATCGCCCACATGGCAGTCCGCGTCTCTAACCACTACGCTGTTTAACAAGGGGTAGTCAATCAGTCAGTCACTCTTGCAGTAAGAGACATTTGCTCTTCTTGGCTGGCTCCGCTTACGCAGTCTGGCAAAAACAATGACCAACTCAGCGAGAAAATATCCTTTTGTCAAACCAGTGAGTAATTATGAGATTCCTACAACTTCCATAGTGCTTTGCTCTGGGAAGGCATATACGGTGGCGTGTCTAAAAATAGATGAGGGAGGTTTCGTCCCCGAAACTAGCAGATAATGATCAGTATTAAGGGCCTGTTTAGTTTGTACGTAAGCACAATTTATTTTCTAAAAGAACTATGCCTGGTGGATGTTCTGTGGTTGGCTATGCTATGGTCAAGAATACAAAATCAAAGAGATTACATATCATCATTTACCAGAGAGGAACACTGACAGACGTGAGCAGTGGTCAGCGTGAACGCACCGCCAGAGAAGTATCAGAATGTCTGTGTGTGTAGTCAGAATTTCACACTGTAAGACTACAACATGGATATGCAGACTGAGCTGATAATGCATAGTGATGTATCAACACGACAATGTATTTTGAAGCCACACACTATTGACAAAGATAACTGCTAACAGAACAGAAATGTATCTGTCAAATAGTAACCAACATATAATATCATCTAATATTCAAGTCAGAAAACAACGTTAGCTAGGAGATCAGAAAATCAACCTCACACCTCCCTGCAGCTTGCTGAAGTTTTAAATAAAAGCATTACCCCAAAACACATCACCGAGGGTAAAATGTAGAAACTTGTTGTACCCAGCTTTCATAATACAGAACGCATTGACAAGCTGTTTTCACAGTCTGACATGTTGTAAACATTATCTGAATAATGATTTTGAGGTATATTGGGGTCTGAACTTGTCCGTTAACTACTCTTACAATAAGTACCATGAGATCCTTAATGCCACCCGAAAGAAAGCACCTTATACAGGGTGTCTGCTTCACTCCAATTGGGGATTGGGATTTGATCTTTACAGATTGAAAGAGTTCCCTTATTAGCCCTCCAACACCACTTCCAGCAAAATCTGGTCTCCCATCCAGGGACCTACCTAATTTCAGAGACAAGCCAGCATTGAGAAACAGGGTGTCCATATCATTCATTAATTACGCAAAAATACTGAAGGAGTGACAAGTAAATTGTCCTATTATACCAATCCTTCACCTGAGATTGGTTAACTGACACTGCAGATGTTAATTCAGTCAGAGTGACGTACTTGTGCTTGCCCTCACACTTGGTGCACATCATGGTGTTCATCGCTTCCTTCAGGTCATCCTGCAGTTTGGTGAGGAACTCATTCATCGACTTGGAGAGTTCAGTTGCAGCCATGCGTTTCCTGAGAAAGAAAGCTTTTGTTTATAAAGGTCTTGTGTATAAACTACCACCATACCTTATGGTCCTGTTGACATACAGCAATACAAGCTATTAAGCAAGGTCTAAGGTAGCTAACTAAGGAAATACAAATATCCACCGAATTAGGTAAATAAAATTAGAGTTTTATTGTACCTCACATTTATAATAATCTCCAAGCTACCTTAAATTTGTCTCCCCAGGTCAATTCAGATGGATGTTAGAGGATCATTTTATAAAAGAATGAGTTTCTTTTGACTGTGCCTTGCTTCCTGTAATAGTGTTTTGCATTTTGTATAGTATATAGTGTAATTTGGCTTGGTTTTGCAGGGTCTAGCTGTAAGACATTTGGTCTCAGCATGACCACCGCCCCACAGAATCTAAATTAAATAGATCCAAGTTTCTTGCATTTGATTTAAGTTACATTCCGGTTGTTTTAGTGGATTCTACTTACAGCTCATATTCCCTCCGTGTTTCTGGGTTGCTGACGATGTCCCAGGCAGCCCTAAGCACCTTAAAGGCCTCCCCGGCGCGTGGGTGCTTGTTCTTGTCTGGGTGGACCTGACAGAGGAAATGTTTCTGATTACAATTTATATTGGGGATATGAAACAATAAAGATGACTGCAGCCATGCACAGCTAAGAGTGAAACTGCTTTGGCTTGTGCTCTCTGGCCCAGATGAAATTAGTTGACCATAACCAATACAACTGTATCATACATCGGTGTAATTCTCCTGTGTGGCTCAATTAGTAGCGTAAAGGGCATTTAAGGCCAAAAGGTCATGGGCTTAATTTCTGCTAGGGCCATCCATAAAAACAACATATGCATAATATGACTAAGTGGCTTGGGACAACAGAGTCTCTCCTAAATGGCATACATGTACCTGAATTCACAAGACAAAATTCCCACGTTATAGCACCCTTAAACGTACCTGGACAGCCAGCTGTCTGTATGCCTTCTTCAGCTCTGCTTCGGTTGCGTGGGCCTCCACCCCCAGGACTGTGAAAGGGTCCACCTCCTCCTCAGGGACTTGCGCCAGCGCCAGCAGCCTCTCCAGCTCATGTCCAGGCTGGTACCTGCCTGCTCCACCAGGAGACTCCGGAGAGAAGTGGGGCACTTGGGTGGGGGCGCCTCTCTTCCTCGTGAAACAGCCACTGACCCTTTCCACCAGCGAGGCCATGCTCCTCCAGACCCTGGAGTCCTTCACGGATGTCCACCACCGCCGACCCCTCTCCCCACCCAGCCGGACCAGTGTAAACCTGGCCCAGTGGAACCCCAGTAACAGCACGGCACAGAGGATGCCAAAGCAGGTCATGGAAGCCTGCCGGACCCACTTCACCAACTGGATGCCCTTGTCCACAAGGACTGTCCCGGCACACCTTGCCCTCTCTAGAATGCGCTGAGCATCTGCTTTCATCCCAGGCACGTCCGTTACCTTGTTGAGCAGCTGTGATCCCAGGTCATAAAGGGCCACCCCGCCAGCCTCCACAGCCACCCCGCATCGGTGGGTCACGTTAACAATGAGCTCCACCACCATGTGGATGCAGGAGAGGCACCACGGACTGAGCCGCCCCGACAGTAGTTCCCTGAAGGCCAAGGCTAGCTGGGTGCCTGTCTGCCGACGGCCCCGACCCTGCTGGTGGTGGTGGTTTCGCCTTCGGGCCTGCTTGTGCCTCCCCCCACCAGAAGACAAGGGCCCTTTGGGTGGGTAGGCAGAGGAGGGTGATGTAGCCTGGATGTTCTGCTCTGAGGTCACCCCGGCGGCTCCTCCTCCTCCGCTGTTCCGGGACCGGCCTCTCCTCCCACCAGCCCCTGAGCTTCTCAAGCCCGACTCTCCGTTCATACGTGGCTCCTTCCCACTGTCCTCATTTCGGCCTCTTCCTCCACTCTCCTCTTCATCTCCACCCTCTGTCTCATTGTTTGCTTCACTTTCCACATGCTCCCCAAACTCCTGTTTCAGAAAGACCCCATCCTCTTTGGCCTTTGCAACCCCAAAATCCTCTACTCCTACATTTCCTGAGTCCTCATATTTGACTGGGATATCCTTAGGGGTAACTTTAAGATAGTCCATACTGTCCTCATTGGATATTGGTTGCTGAGTTTCCTCATCGTCTCTGTCTTCCCACTGGTTGGACATGTAGGTGGAAGACGAGAGGGGAGGAATACCTGAGAGCAGATCTTCAGGGCTCTCCTCATTTGCCTCTACAGTCCATCTCCTTCCCTCCATCTCTACCTGCCTGTCAGACACCTCTTTCTCCATCTACCTCCCTGTCTCCGGATTAAAGTGCCAAGAAAACTCTCCAATCTCACGACAGGTGGGGGACTTGACCCATTCTCTCACTGATGCATCTTCTCCGACACCACGCTTCAACACGGTGGAAGAGTCAGATAAGGACGGCTGAATGATTCTTGAATGGCAGGCGCCATTGTCCAATGCAGGCAATAGATCAAGGATCAATCATTACAATCCTTGAGCCCAACTGGCCTCATCTTGCATTTGGTTCTTGTCTGTGGAGACAGCAAGTTTAAACCTTAGCGGTATACACTAACATTTTCAATTCCCTCGCACCAAAGAGGTATGAAGTTCAAACTGAAGTGAAATTAAGAAGGATTTGGAGTATCTGTGTATATCAGTGTTGTTTTCAAAGTCATGTCATTAACAATAACTGTAGTGTGCCTAGGTCAATATTCTCCACCAGACCGCACGCTGCATGACTCCAACGCCCTATTTGACGACCACAATATCAAACGTTAGAGTACAGCTACACAACACACCTCCGACATTTTGAAAACACAAACGCTTTAGCTATCTGTTGTCAACAGTTGTATGAGATAATTATTCCTCTCTTAAAAAAGAAAGGTCTGGGCAGAATATCAATGCATAGTGCGGACAATGTTGGGTTCTAGCTAATTATGTCGCCAATGTCGCGGGTACACCGACCAGCTGTTTCAAAACGACTATATGTCTCGTAGTTAGCCAACGACGTTAGCTTACCAGCCAGCTAGAAAACAAACATTTGTTTGGTGGTATTTACCTACATAGTTAATGTAATTTAGCAAAACAACGTAACTGTGGATTATTAATAAGTGTTTCTTAGGTATTTTACTGCTAACACTAACTAAAATGACATTGGTAAAGATGACAGCCAAGTTCAACTCACATTTCCGTAAAAGGTAGCATAGGCTTCCTTTCGATGTGGCTAGCTCGAGCCCTGTAGGCTAGCGTTGTTCCTCGATATGACCAAAGGTAGCTAAACAGTCGTAGAAAGAAAATTGAATTGTGAATGCAAACTGTTCTTATCTTGTATGAGGAGAATACGTTCCTTCTCCTTTCATAAATATGATTTATTTCATATTTTGTTCTTGGCTTACGCTGTCGTTGTTTGTCTTAACCATAGAGTTGGATAGAGGAAGCATCCTTCTATTTTTCCAATAATTGCGTCTAAAAGTTCAGAGGCAGCGCCATTGAGCGCTTCCGCCATTTTAATGTAGTCTACACGGTGCCGGGGATTCTATTTACTTCGGCTGATACCCTATTCCAACCGGGTTATCAATCATATGATCATGTCTCCAACAGGGTAACGGGGAGAGATATCCCACGCAAATGACTACATAAAAATTATTGGAAGCCTGCAATAGTGAAGTCCACGCTAAAATGTTGTTTGTGCTCTAAAAGCCTCTATCTTACTCTATGGTCTTATCTGACTACTTTTCACTTCCAGGGAAGCGGACCTTACACCAGAGACAGTCCAGGAACAGAGACAGCCCACTGAAGACATGACCCCATTCTTTTTCTTTACCACAGTTCCTCAGCTCTGCTTGCTTCAACATTCTTAGCTTCAGCATTTTTTAGGGCTGGTCATGTTTTTGTCTGCCACACTTTCTCTTGTTGCTGGCACCACTGCCTTTACCCACTGTAGTGTTCTCCCTACAAGCACACTCCCTCCAAGTTTTTCCTGTAATCCCATCCACTTTTTCAGCAGCACTCTTTACTGTGATTTTACACTTCACTTAACTGGCCCTTGTTACATACCCAATGCCAGACTCATTGGTACAAACTTATTTACAACTTATTTAAGTCCCCTTTAGGCAAACCACCCATCTACAACAACACTCGTCAACATCTGCATTCCCAATAGTCATGTGCTCTCTAATAGATCTTTCATATTGGTCACTCCTAAACCCTACACTTCCTTTATTCATTCATTTCACTGCATAAGAACACATCAACTGATCACATCAACACATCATGTAGTCTACAACTTACTCTCATCTGTTATATGCCTAATGTTTTCTGACTAGACTTGATTACTGGCTGATGAAGGGTTTCCCACATTCTGTGACATACGATTGGCATCTATTTTCATTAGATTCTTGTTCATGATTAGATGGTCAGTCACCCTACTCGACATTGATTAGAATTGTAACTTTCTTTTCAGCCTCAACTCCTGGTGGAGCTTTCCCCCACATATTCGCTGGCTCGTTTTAACAAGATGGCAGGCAAATGTTCCCAAAAATTAGGCACTTACAGCTTGCCTTCAGGAGTATCTGAGAACAAACATCCTGTGATCACCAGTTTGAAAAAGGAGTCAGTAGCTATTTCAGAGAATGTATATATTCTCAAACAGACTGAATTAAATGTATGTACATTTATAACTAATGTATATGATTAAGAAACATTATTTCAAACTGTCAAATTGTGTAATTCACTGTTTGATGCAACATGGACTCAGAAGCCATACAGGAACACAAAAGGCAGAAGGGTCAAAGAGAATACTTTTTTGCTTTCTTCTCTGCAACAGGAAATTGGGCTGGCTAAGTCAAAGTCTCCGCCTTCTCCACCGAAAGTCTTCAAAGACTGAAATATGAAAATTGTGTCGACTGGGGCCTGTACAGGCCAGGAAGACTGAAACCACATGTAAACCTAAGGTTCTAAAGGTATTTCACTCTTAGGCACTACCAGCTACCTCTGCACAACTGCTTAGCTCAAATACACTGACCACAGTCAATCCAACTGTATCCAAGGAGACAGACAGATATCAGCCAGACAGCTGCAACTGGTGACTGTATCGAAAGGTTAATCCCAGCCAGTGGCTGCCACAAAGAATCTGATCGGGCCACAAAAAGCTTGGCCTCCGTCAGGAAGACTTGCAGCTTATTACACAAGGACTTTCTAGAGCAAATTGGCAGTTAAGCAAATCCTCATTTTAGCATTTTATCTTTCTCCTTTGGAATGGCAATGTGTATAGTGATTAGGATGAAATGGTTAGTAGAATCAAAAGCTTTAGTCAAATCAATAAGAACAGCAGCACAATGCTACTTGTCTGAAGATGACATGATGCTGTCTAGTCTGTTTCTGAGGTACACCCATGGCCAGCTCTAAAGCCTGACTGCACCACAGTGACACAACAACATGGGACACAAGATGGTTGGCTAACTGTCCGTATACAATTTGGTGTCTCCCTTGTCACAAACTCTGAAAAGGGGGAAAACGGCAGCAGCTTCTCAATCCTGCAGGTTTTTTTTTACCCTTGCTTTAAAACTATGAAGATTACTCCCCCAATATGGCTTAAAAATAAATGTGTAAATGAAATCTGTAAAACTATGATGATTTTTGCTCCTTGGGCAAAATGAGAAAAAATGAAATTTGTCATAAAATTGCAAAGTCTTAGCCATAAAAAATAGGGGGCACTAAAATGTTTGGCATATGAGATGCCTGATTTAAATATTGCATAAAAGGCGGCATTTTGTTATTTAGAGGCCCTGGAAAACACTGCTTGTCATTTAAGTATACACAGAATATACATATGTGTATATAATGATAATAGTCTAAAATATTATTATCCTGAAGTAGCCTAGAATATAGGCCTAATAGTAAAATGATCATCCAAAAAACGTAAAATACGATAACCATTTTCAGTCCCAATTTACTCCTTGTTTATTAAAAATGTAAACATACAGTTGATATCATTCTGTTACTTTTTCCTGTTCTCAAACATCATCCACTCTTTCGTCTGCCTTTTCCACCCACCCGGATGCATTGCATTCTTTGCCCATTCCGGATGTTGTACTAAAGTAGTCTGTGTGGGCGGCTGAGAGATCAACCAGGGCTCTCCGCCGCAGAAGGGGGAGGTCTGGAGGAGGAAAGGGGGACTTAAAACCAGCAGGGGGCACAGCTCTCTCTTTAGGGCACTCCAGTCAACTACAGGCAGGGGATAGATCTAAGGCCAAGCCACTGTCTCTGCAAACGGAGCTGACGGAGTATAGCACACTGTTTCAGTTTGCGCATCAAGAAACCAGCTGTTCCTTGTTCACCGCAAGAAGTGCACAGAGATGCATGCTCTGGATACATGTAACACAACAGAGAGCAGGGTACAGTTTTTTGTTCAGACTTAAGGGGCATATGGGCAGCTAATCTAAAACCAGCCCATAACCCTACCAACTTGCTTGAAGGACCCTCTTTTGTCCTGTGTTGCTGACTAAAGACGGGGGGTGAGAGGGGACAAATAAAACCATAAACTTCATTACACGCGTGATTTAAATGTTACAATTCCTGATCCGCTTTAAATGAATAAAACAACAATGACATTCCAATTAACAAATCCTTATTGTTTTAACATGACATAAGTCTAAGTAATAGTTGATAATTGAACTTCTGAGGTATTTATCTTTAATATACATCAACTCTTGAAATCAGACAAACATATGCATGTGTCAAATAATTTGGAACGTCTATAAATTCTTCTGTGTAAAACTGCATAAAGAGCATGCCTATAGGATTCCACTTTGTCCATGAATGCTGAATGCTGCACCGTTGCAGATTCGCTGGAAGGGGCCTCTGGTCCTGGAGGACTAAAGATATTCTAGATTCAGCTATGTAAGTTAAACTTGGGTCCTGGAAGCTGGTATCTCTTTGTACCAACTGTCTCCCCACTACTAGGCCCAAGTCCCTTGTAGCTAAGAAGATGTAAAGTATTCAAGAAAAGTTGATTGAATGTATTGTGTTGATGACTCTGTTATCAGTGTCTGTGGTGCACAAGTAGTTGTTGAGGGCCATGCATGCCTTAAAATGGTCTCACCTTTCAATGGGGCTCCCTCAGGGGCTTATATAAGGATTCTCTTTCTTTCAGCAAGGATTCCATCCTTTCTTTGAAACACTTCCTGCTCTAGTTGGTATAGTTTTCACATCATAAGTATTAATAGTTACATGCATTTTGCAAACACTATCAGAATGTGATCACAGAAAAAGTGTTTGTAGAACTTGCTGTCATAGTTTCTGTGGTAACTTTGGCCCATTCTGCCATAAGCAACCAAATCATTCCACAGGATGATGGAAAATCTGTACAGTTTGCTAGTTTACAACTCAGTCATACTTTGCTGTGTGCTACCACTTGCCTACAACTGAAAGCTCACGGCCAGCCTTTCTACAACACATATGGGCAAGCTGTGATTCCTCTTGTGCAAAATGTGAGAGGAAAACTGCTATAGTCATCAACCAACATCTGAAGTTATTGTACATTTTTCACATAGTTTGGCCTTTTCCCCAAAACGTTTTAGAAATGTACAGTCTGCAGTGTGTATCTTATCTAACCTATGCAAACACTTGGTGAATATACTGTTGGATGGCAGGCAATATGTTTTACATCAACTGCATTTATGGTTAGTCTGGAGATCTATGCTTTCAGTGCTAACTTTTTAGGCAAACTACATGTCTCCCCTCAAAATGGAAGAACTGTAATCAAGCAAGGGATCAAATGGCACGTTCAACCACCGAACACAACTGCTGGACATTTTTTTTCTTAACTTTTTGTTATTCTGTACTCTTATTTACAGCAAATTAGAAAAGCAATTGAAATTAAGTAACGTTCTCAAGAACACAATGAAAAAATGTTCACCTTGGCAGATCAGGGATTCAAACCAGCGGCCTTCCCAGTACTGGGCCTACACTATCCACGAGGCCATCTGGTGGGACAATAGAGGTTATACAGTATAGACACACTACTAGTAGAATGGTGATTGTTTGCCGAATAGAAACATACTACTAGTAGTTTTGAGTGTATGCCTAATAGAAAACATTTAGCCTAGTTTTCGATTACATATGCAGACTGATTTCAAACACACCGTTTTTAATATGTATATTAATATACAATACTGCTTATTTTGTTGAGGGGCAGATAGACCGTGTGTCAGCATGCTTGGACGCCTACATAGTAACCAGAAAGAGGGACTGAGACAATGGTGCTTTGTGCAAATTCACAGCTGTGGAGAACATATAGGCTACTCGACATGAACTATTTAACCAATTCGTCACAAAATCAATCAAAACAATCATGACCAGTCATGTTTGAGCTTAAATGGCACCGATTTAAGCATTATGCAAAACTAATTCCGTGCAAATAATATAAGTTTAATTAAGCCTACACTATAAAAACAAAACAGCAATGTTCTAGGCCTAGTCGACTGTAGGTCAAATTCGCAGTGATGCCAGTTGCATCATCGGGGAATCCCGTCTTATGCGTCACGCAGAGAATCTAACCAACCGTTCGGAAACCGCATTTCACCACTTATTTGCCACCCACTTAATGATTCTCTGTCAATTTTGTCTACGACTGCGAGCAGACCATGAAACAGCATCCAATATAAACAATTGTTGTAATCTAGCGCAATAGATGAAGATGACTGAAATATAAGGTAAAGACTTAAAAAACATTAAACTATAGCAGCATACAGCACACTTCACACGTCTGTCAATTACCAAGGTATAGGATACCTGTGTCCTCAGGTCGTATCGAATAGGCTGGCCTTGTATCTTTTATCGAAGTGGACTGATAAAATCATAAAATGATAGGGTTAATAAGCAAACCTCTGTCTTTTAAGCCCCCGCCTCCCACTTATCCAATTTGAAAACCGCCTCTCTACCCAGAGAGGAAAGCTCTTTTTCGGTCAGATGGCGTGCTGCAGTCCACCCCCAGGTTTCTCGCACCCACACAGCCAGCAAAAAGGCAGCCAGCAACCAATACGGTTCGCCGTGGGAGAATATCTGCTAACGAATTCAGGCGAATTGGTTACGATCCGTTCAGGGATTTTACTGATGACAACAGCATTCAGAAGTGGGAAAGAAAACGATTGTTCAGGGAAGGAAAGCGAATGTATGTACATGAATTAAAGGCTCCTATAATAGGCTGTGCACAATAGCTCTATTGATCACCTTTTGATGTTTATTTTCTTGTTTTTTATTGACGTCAACTTAACGGGACCGTATGGCATTTCAACCTACAAACAAAAGAAATGAGACTTGTCGAGGCGTGAGACTTTAGATAAGGTAAAACGTGGGATAACCATTACGCTATCGCTCATAGCGCGGAAACTGAATTCGGTTAGTGAAGACAACTCGGTCATTCGTTTCGCGCGGGTCCCTGCCATTCCAGCCGTCAGACGACTTGGACGAGGTGAGAGATGAAGTGTAGTTGATTCAGTAAGAGTTAAAGTTTAAAGCCATTTGCAATTGGGTATTTTTGTTGGAAAAATGCGTGTAGTTCTATACATTCTGTATATTGTAGTTATAGTTACCTGAGATTTATACTGAATGTGCGCACTACTATTTACTGTATTTCATGAAGCTATAGCTTCGTCCCGTAACTGAATGTACCGTATATAGCTAGATATTAGCTAACGTTTATTTGCGGAAGGTTGTATTGCAGACTGAAAGTTAATTAAATGGGAATACGTTAGGGCTAGGCAAAAACTCGTTTGTCTTCTACAAGGGAATGTGTGTTTATCTCTAGACTTTACTCACCGTCCGGGGGGTTAAATTTGTTCTTCGCGATCAAGTTGTTAAAAATAAATTTTCCCAGGTGGTGCCACTAACAGAACAAATCCATCTTTTCGCGTTAAGTTTCATGACGTCATTTATGCTCACTATGCTCATTTTGGAAAAAATATGGACTGTTATCTTAGTGGCAGTATACCTGCGGAAAAAAAGATGTTGATGGGTTTGTTGATAGCAATGAACTAATACAAACACCCAGATGGAAAGTAGAGGAGAGTGTTTTGGCTGGGGCCTAACGCTTTTTGATGTAATTAACGTTATTGTCAGGCAGTAACTACCGTATTCAATGTCGTTAGCTAACATAGCTATTCGTTGTGAGATCGAGCTAGAAATATATCCTATTCACCAGACTCAGAAATCCTTTTCAAGAAATTTAGTGTTTAGTAGGTAACTGCCTCAGGATACCCCAAATAACCATATTCATGCACAAAAACGAAAAAATAAGACATTAAATTCATTGTAAAATATTTGATGAGCATAATTTAAAGGGGAGGTTCACCCATATGTTTTTACTTCTGGTGCTTGTAGTTAATCCCTCAAAATGTAAAGAAAAAAAATGGTTTTGCTGAGCCTTCATGTAAAAATGAATTCCTGTTTAATGAATCATATTATATATTAACTTTTCAATTAATTATGTTTGTTTTTCTTTAAAAATGTTTCAGACATTTCTGGACAACATATGAGCATTTTGCATTAATTATATTTTATACAGTACTTTTGGAGAAGCAGAACCTCTGTATTTAGTCTTCAGCGTCAATATCTGGTATAGTAAGTACAAAGATTGACCACTAGCCAAAATATTTTACTAGGATCTAATTTGACGACAGAGGTTTTTGATGTATTGCTGAAGTACATGCACTTCAGCAGTTGTTTAAAGCCTAAATCTTTACCCAATTTCAGTCTATGTAGTGCTTCTACCGCTCTCATTTCCATCCTGATTCCCCATGGGGATCGAACCCACAACCTCTGGCGTTGCAAGCGCCATGCTCTACAGACTTACACTCTTTCCTGTTCTCTGCTTCCCATTCTTAGACCCACACTGTAGAGATCCTGTTCTCATGCAGAACCAGCTAGTAGCAGCTAAAAAAAAGTTCTCATATTTGCGTATCAACATTGTCATTTTTTCATGATTCGGATTATTGTAGTTCGCACTTTCATTGTAATTTGTTTTGTAATTTCAATCTTGCTTTAATCAGATCAGTAACCATCAGGTTCTTGGTCAACTCCATGACCAATGCCATAGCCGATTTTTTTCAGTTTGGCCGGGCAGCCAGCTCTACTAAGTGTTGGTGGTTCCAAACTTTATTTAAGAAACTTGGGAATTGTTAAGGCTGCATTTATTTTTTGGTACCTTTCCTAGGATCCTGCTGAGTTCTACAAGAATTTCTTTGACGTCATGGCTTGTTTTTTGCTCTGACATGCACTGTCATCTGTCAGACCTTATATAAACAGGTGTGTGCCTTTCAAAATCATGTCAGGTCAATTGAATTTACCACTGGTGAACTCTAATGAAGTTTTAGAAACATCTGAGGAGTGATCAGTGGAAACAGGATGCACCTGAGCTCAATTTCAAGTGTCATTGCAAAGAGTCTGAATGTTTATGTAAATGTGATATTTCTTTTTTTTAGTTTTAATAAATTAGCAAACATTTCTAAAAAAAACAACTTTTTTTGCATTGAAATTATGGGGTATTGTGTGTACATCAATCAGGAAAAAAAAGATTTAATCCATTTTAGAATAAAGCTGTATTTATACAAAATTTGGAAAAAGTGGAGGTGTCTGAATACTTTCCGAATGCACCGTATACAGTAAATGTATAATCCATGTATATTAATGAATATATATTAAATAGTCATCGCTGATGTTGACTATGTCTGATAGTGAAGTTCCCATTTTTATTAGTTGTTGTGTACAGGATACAACATCATGCTGACATTCTGACCTGCAGTTTCCTGGTCCAAACTCCTATGAAAATGAATTTGATAGTATTTTTAAATTGATGGCCTATAATAATAAAAACAAAACACATTACCAAGTAATACTACAACCCTGTTTCCAAAAAAGTTGTGACGCTGCATAAAATGGAAATAAAAACAGAATGCAATGATGTGCAAATAATTTCAACCCAATATTCAATACAAAATAGTACAAAGACAACATATTACATGTTGAAACTGAGACATTTTATTGTTTCTTGAAAAATATATGCCCGCTTTGAATTTGATGCCAGCAACACATTTCAAAAAAGTTGTGACAGAGGCAACAACAAGTTGTGTAATTGTAAAAAACTAAATCTGGTGGAATATCACACAACTAATTAGGCCACAAGTCAGTAACTTGATTGGGTATTAAAAGATCATTCCAGAGAGGATGGGTCTTTCAGAAGCGAGAAGATCGAGAGGTTCACCACTCTGTGAAAGACTGTACAGGCAAATAGTGCAACAATTTAAGAATAACATTTCTCAACATAAAAATGCAAAGAGTTTGGGGATCTCATCATCTACAGTACATAATATCATTAAAAGATTCAGAGAATCCGGAGAAATCTCTGTATGCAAGGGACAAGACCAAAAACCAATACTGGATGGCCTTGATCTTCGGGCCCTCAGGCGGCACTGCATTGAAAGCAGACATGATTCTGTAATGGAAATCATTGCATGGGCTCAGGAACACTTCCGAAAACCATTGTCTGTGAATATAGTACGTTGCTGCATCCACTAATGCAAGTTAAAACTCTACCATGCAAAGACGAAACCATATATAAACAAGATCCAGAACCACCGCTGCCTTCCCTGGGCCCAAGCTCATTTAAGATGGACTGAGGTGAAGTGGAAAACTGTCCTGTGGTCTGACAAATCAAAATTTGAAATTATTTTTGGGAATCATGGACGCCGCATCATCTGGACTAAAAATGAAAGGGACCATCCAGCTTCTTATCAGCACACAGTTCAAAAGCCAGCATCCGTGATGTATGGGGGTACATTAGTGCACATGGCATGGGTGACTTGCACATCTGTGAAGGCACTATAAATGCTGAACAATATGCAGGTTTTGGAGCAACATATGCTGCCATCCAGACGGAATCTTTTTCAGGTAAGGCCTTGCTTATTTCAGAAAGACAATGCCAAACCACATTCTGCACATATTACTACAGCATGGCTCCATAGTAAAACAGTCTGGGTGCTAAACTGGCCTGCCTGCAGTCCAGACCTGTCACCCATTGAAAACGTGGCACATTATGAAATGAAAAACACAACAAAAGAGATCCCAAACCGTTGAGCAGCTGCAATCCTATATCAAGCAAGAATGGGAATACATTTCACTTTCAAAACTACAGCAGTTGGTCTCCTCAGTTCCAAAACGCTTACAGAGTATTGTTAAAAGAAGAGGTGATGCAACACAGTGGTAAACATGCCACCGTCTCAACTTTTTGAAATGTGTTGCTGGCATCAAATTCAAAATGGGCTTGTCTTTGTCCAAAAGAAATAGGTCTCAGTTTCAACATCTGATATGTTGTCTTTGTACTATTTTCTTTTAAATATATAGATAAACGATTTGCAAATATTTCCATTCTGTTTTTATTTGCATTTTACGCAGCGTCCCAACTATTTTGGAAACGGGGTTGTAATAACGAAGGTTGTTTGCATAATTATTTATGCGATGTGTGTTTCTTACGTATGTGTTTGTATGTTTGACTGTGTGTGTGTTTGAGTGCTTGTTTGCCCAGCTGAGCAGAGTCAGTGTTGGTTGTTAGACCAAGTCAAGTATTCAGTGGTCTAATGGGTTGCAGTCTCTGAGCTTTTCTGAGACCCTTTGCTTTGGTACAGTCCACGTGACTGAAGGTAGGCAAGTGATTAGTGTCTGACATGGGTGTGAAGGGTCCTTGATGATACTGTTGTGCCCTCTTTAAAGCTTTGGTGGTGTTGATGGTCCATGACTATGTATATGTGAACGCAGGGGAATCTAAAGCTGTTCACTCGCTCTACTACAGCACCATGGATGTGGAATGGGCGTGTTCCCTCTGCTTTCAATAGTTTTATTTTGCTGATGTTTAGGGAGAGTTTGTTGTCCTGGCACCACAATTGCAGTCTGCTTGCATCAAGTTTAAGGAATGTAAAAGTGTATGAGATATCTGTCTCATACAGTAGTTATCACTACACCAGAAAAAGACCAGAAAACAACTGCCAACATTCCAAAACAAACATAGTCCTAATTAATAATACAAATTGATTATTGCATATTGCTAACAAATAAATAAACACAACAATAAGTCCAAACTATTTTCTCTTTACAATTATCAACTTATATTTAACTTAAGTGGAGTCCTGAATAACTTTGATGTGGTCCATCTTTCCTGTCTCTAGTACTCGGCTATGTCTCTGCCACGCACGCTGGGGGAGCTGCAGCTGTACCGTGTGCTGCAGAGAGCCAACCTGCTGGCCTACTACGACACCTTCATCCAGCAGGGCGGCGATGATGTGCAGCAGCTTTGTGAGGCTGCAGAGGATGAGTTTTTGGAGATCATGGCACTGGTTGGTATGGCAACCAAGCCCCTGCACGTGCGCCGTCTGCAGAAGGCCCTTCGTGACTGGGCAGCCAACCCGGCCCTCTTCAACCAGCCGCTGGCCAATGTGCCCCTGGGAGGTATTCCCCTGTTCAAGGTGGACGGGACGGGTGCTAGCGGGACTGCCACTGGAGGACCCAGGAAGTCCCTGAGTAATGGGCAGCCAGGGTCTCCGTGCGACAGAGAGGACCGGGTGTGCCTCACCCCTCTGCACAGTGGAAGCCCCAGAAGCCCCTGCTCCCAGGCCTCGCCACAGCCACCAGACACCCACTACAGGGATAAGCTGTCCCCAATGGAACCCCACTGGCTCAGCCCTGAGCAGGATGCAAACAGCGCCTCAGCCTCAGGGGTGGATGAGGAGCAGCCCAGCCCCCCTCTTCTGCCCCCTCGTCCGGCAGGTCCATCCACGCCCCCAGCCTCCTCCTCCTCACTCTCTCCAGGGGCCCTCTCGGCCTGGCCTGGGGGCCAGCTTGACAGTGAGACGGCGCGGGCTGTGGGGGAGAGTGTGGACAGGCTCCTGAGGACCCTGCCCAGGTCGGACCCCAGAGAGGTAAAGACACTGCTCAGGATGAACAAGAAAATGGCCAAGACAGTGGGCCACATCTTCAAAATGGCACCGCAGGATGTGGCCAAGGAGGAGGAGATCCGCAAGTACAGCCTCATCTATGGCCGCTTTGACTCTAAGAGGAGGGAAGGCAAGCAGCTAACACATCATGAGGTGAGTGTGTTATTGACCCTACTACTATACTTTTCTGTTTACTGGTATACAGTACCAGTCATAAGTTCGGTCACACTTAGCCATTCAAGGGTATTTATTTATTTTGACTATTTTCCACAGAATAATAGAGAAGACATCAAAACTATGAAATAACACATGGAATGTAGTAGTGACCAAAAAAGTGTTAAACAGATCAAAATACATTTCATATAGATTATTCAAAGTAGCCACCTTTTGCCTTGATGACAGCTTTGCACACTCTTTGCATTCTCTCAACCAGCTTCATGGAGTAGTTACCTGGAATGCATTTCAATTAACAGGTGTGCTTTTTAAAAAGTTAATATATGGAATTTCTTTCCTTAATGCATTTGAGCCAATCAGCTGTGTTGTGAAAAGGAAGTGTTGGTATACAGAAGGCACATTATGTCTGTACTGTAGTAAGCTATATTATGGCAAGAACAGCCCAAAAAAGCAATAAGAAATGACAGTCCATCATTCATTTAAGACATGAAGGTCAGTCAATCCAGAAAATTTCAAGAACTGTGAAAGCTTCTTCAAGTGCAATTGCAAAAACCATCAAGAGCTATGATGAAACTGGCTCTCTTGAGGACTGCCACAAGAAAGGTAGACCCAGAGTTATCTCTGCTGCAGAGGATAAGTGCAATTGAGAAAGAGTCAATTCTCAGAAAGAGTCAATTAACTGAACCTCAGATTGCTGCCCAAATAAATGCTTCACAGGGTTCAAGTAACTGACACATCTCAACATCATCTGTTCAGAGGAGATTGTGTGAATCAGACCTTTATGGTCGAAATTCTGAAAGAAACCACTACTGAAGGACACCAATAAGAAGAGACTTGCTTGGGCCAAGAAACACAAGAATTTGACATCCGACCAGTGGAAATCTGTCCTTTGGTCTGATGAGTCCAATCTTTTTTTGTTGTCTCCAACCACCATTTTGGAGTCCAAAATAGTAAAAATAAAGAAATACCCTTGAATGAATAGGCATGTCCAAACCTTTCACTGGTATTGTATGTGCAGTTTGAAACCTTTTCATTATGGTGTTCATATCACACTGACATTCTCTTTCCCCTTTCATCTTTTATTTTCCTCATGTTCAGCTGATCATCAATGAAGCAGCTGCCCAGTTCTCTATGCGTGATAATGCTCTACTTCTGCGACGCGTAGAGCTATTTTCATTGGCTAGACAGGTGGCGAGAGAATGTGCCTACACATCTACACTCAAGCAAGCCAGGTAAGGACATTAACTTCTGCAGGTTAGGGATTTCCCCAACCCTGACCCTGACTCCTACTCTAACACCTTCTCTTCCACTGTCTAGACGTTATCTATTGACCCTGGTAAAATTAGTACAAGAAATGGGGAATAGACAGTGATTTTTAATGCAAACTAGGAAACCCAAACAGAGACAGTTACAATATGAAACATTAAAATCCTGCCTATTTCCCATTTCGACCTTAAGAGAGCGTGATGGTATGTTCTCAACGATTTATGAGTGTAGAGAAACTGTTGTGTTTGCAGTCGGCATAGTGAAGAAAAGGTACACCCACCTTTTAGAACAGTAAAAAAACTCTGGGAAGTCGCACAGCACATGTAGCCACACCTGGCTAAGGTCATGCCCCTAGTCAAGACAGACCTGCAGCTCCAAAACAAAGTCATACCCAGCAATCAGGGGACATCCTAAGAACATCCAGAGGAACATGACAGACGTTGTTAGCATGGTACATTGTGACCAACTAAATTAAAGGACATTCAAACAAAGGGCATTTAAACACAATGTCTCATATCATTAATTAGGAAAAATTAAATATATTTCAGACTAAATAATGTACAGCTCCGGAAAAAATTAAGAGACCAATGCACCTTTTTTTCCTTTCCAAAAAAGTTGAAAAGGAAAGTTTTGAGTGAGGAACAGAAGCGTTCAGTTTGCAGTGGTCTCTTAATTTTAACCCTTCTGTTCCTCACTCAAAACCTTCCTTTTCGACTTTTTTGGAAAAGAAAGAAAAAGGTGCAGTGGTCTCTTAATTTTTTCCAGAGTTGTATGTGTTTCAGGAATAGCCTTGAGAAATAGCCTTGGTTAGCCAACATCAGTTTTCATATTGTAATTGATTATAGGGAGCTACCTTTAGCTAATGAACTGACAGAAGGACCAACTGAATACTAGGGTTTGCACAATAAGTTTACATTTCTTTTATTATGTTTTTCTATTATAACAGAACAAGTGCAGACGACTGCAGCTTACCCTCCCAAAAGAGGGTGAAACATGAGGTGAGTGGACTACATACTCTGAAACACTAATTTTACCAACAGTTGATTAAATGAAAAGTAATTTTGGTGGAAACATACAAAAGCTGCTTTTTCAACATTATATCAACCCCTACGGGCAAATAAACAAAATTGCAATAACCTAGTCTACAGCAATTTATAACATGGACATCTTTTAAATCATTTATATTCTACTGTATATTAAAGCAATACTGGAAAGGAATATTCATCAGTTTGCACACAAGGTCCAAACAAGATTTGTCTTCCTCATTTAAGATGCTCTAAGCTACTTAAAGGTTTTCAATTCTACTACGGATTAGCAGATCCCTTTCAAGAAATCTGTTGTGAGAAGTAGATCTAACCCATGGTCCACTTCTAGGCTGTCTGAGGTTATACACAACAGAAAAATGGCATGGGTCAAGGCAAAACAAATGAACTCAAATTCTGATTGGCAGTTATTGAGGAATTTACAGTATGTATAATGCAAGTTAGAAAACTAAATTAGATTGTAAACACACTGGTAAAGAGTTATAAAATCCTTGAATAAATTCTTGTCTGCCACAACAAAATAATTTTGTGACTTACAACGCTTCTGTTATTGGTGCAGTTAATCGCCTCTTAATTTTAGTTGCCTATATTTTTGAAAATACTTTGGTGTCAACTTGTGGGATATGGCTCAATGCAGTTGGGGAAATGGCGCTTGATCTAAAAAATAAGCTGGTCCAAAGTATTTGTTTTTGCCAATTTACAGAAAATGATTCTAAAATAACAAGTCAATATTCAGTACAGCTATGCTCTTTTCTAACTGACATTTTAATTGTAAATTTGCATCAATTATGCTGACTGAAATCTGGTTGGAAATGTTATTGCTAGAGCATTGGATGATAAGCTGAATTGTGCTGCCTTGTTTACAGATCTGTCAAAGACTTTTAACACAACTGATTATTCACTTTAATTAGAAATTGGTTGATGTTATGCTTCTGTTTTATTTTAAAAGACGTAATGCTGAGGTGGTATTTTCACCCACTTTGCTCTTAACCAAACAATGCTGACCTGGGTTGACCTAATCATAAACTTGATAAACTTCCATTTATGTTTCTGGACTGGGAAACTTGAAAATGTATTTTAGAGCTGTTGTTAGTTGTTTGAGCAATGCATTAACCCAACAGAACTCCAATTATTTCTCACACTTGCATCTAAAATGCATAGCTAGCTAAATAAGTTAACGTCATACATGAGTTCACTGCTGCTGGTGATGTTTGAAGCAACATGTTTTTGACAATTGTTTGTGTGACATCAAATTGTAATGCATATTATTTAGGATAAAGCACATGCCCTTGGCAACAACTGTCTGAAGCTACAAAATAATCTGCATTTTCCTATATTTATTGGACGTTATTGAGTTCATATCTTGGTGGGGGATTAACATGGCACTCAACTAACATCATGTGAACATTTCTGAGATTTGATGTCAAATATATAGGCACTTTAAAGATGCAATCTGGAATTTTGAGAACGACCAAAAAAATTGCCCGACTGCTTAACAGTGATATTGTTAAAAAGTGTAGTGGTTTAGAGACTCAGATTGTCACATACGTAACAGGTTATCAAATCTGGCCAGTGACAATGAAGACTAACTGAGCATAACTTTGCTTCAAGCATCAGTGGCTACATACAGTAAACCAAGCAAACAAGACAAAAGGAAAATATAGCTGCATTGGCTTAACTGGAGGATTCCGTGGAGGAATGAAATTCACGTCTGCCCAGAAAAACTGCAGAATTTATGAACAGAAAGGTATGGCTTAAAAGTTCCTCACAAATAATGCTGGATCCCCAGGTTAGCTTGTTGAATCAAATCAAAGTGCCCTGTTCTACACAGTACTCTGGATGCATGTTTTAATAATTCTGACACTAGTAACTATACATTGTTCAGTAGCGTAGTGGTTAGAGTCATGGACTTGCGTGTAGACTTCTTAGATTCGAATCCCTGACCTCCCCTTTTTTGGTACTTACCACGGACTGCTGTGTGCAACTTCCTAGGTTACAGATCCCCTGGCCTGCTGATGTTTTGTAATGACCTTTTTGCATTTCTAACACACTGCCAACCATATAAATTATATTGCAATGCCATATTGACAATCTCAGTGTAGCTATGAAATGCAGAATTGAACAGAAAGTCCCAGGGGTTCTGGTGTGATGATGCAGAGCAAAAATCCACAAACAGGATCTTTCCATAGGTTCCTGGATTATTAACATACTGTAAAATAAGTTGCAGGCCCATGATTATTGCATTGTCACCCACTGACAGAGATTGAATCTATGTCATGACACTTGTCTAGAATGTGGTGATTGCAATATCATTAAAATGCTGTCTGTCCCATAAATAGCTGCTCTTCAAGCCCGCTCTCTAGCTCACTACAGTCATTTCTACCTGCTAAGATTTTTCTGATTTTTTTTAAACCTCCCATTCTGGGCTGTATGTGTTATGTTGTATTTACAGTATTTGTATAATCTAGATGAAGAATCGCTAACATACATGAAATTGAAATGAAGTGAGCGTGAAGTTTGAAAGTGAATTGTTGCAGCAAAAACAGGCAGGCCAGCTGGCTTTGTAAAAGTTCTGTTAACATAACAGTGTTAACAGCAAAATCAGCTTACTAGCTTTGGTCAAAGATATTTAACTGTGTGCAGCAGTAGTTAGTACAATTCCCTTTGTTCCGTATGAAGTAGATGTGACTGGCTGTTCTGGATAATATCAAACTTCATAAAAACTGACCTTTGGGGCACAAAACCCCTCCTAAGCTAGATGTAAAATGGCACAACTAAGACTTGCTCATCAAATAATGTAATTATGTTTTGGTTATTTAACCCTGTGTTAATTGTCCCAAAGATGCCTCCACAATGTTGGGTAATACCACACCTCCTTGTGTGTAATTGCTTTTTTATACCATAGGTTAAGGTTGCTTTTCAGTAGTAATTGTATCTTAGTACACGCAAAATGTAGTTTTAGCTGACAGTGCATGTTTGAGATGTTTTTGTGTTTGAATTTCAGGTGATAGTGTCTGAGTGTGTGTCCTCCCTCCATGGTGTAGAGGGGTCAGAGGGCGTGTCCCAGAGGGCTGACGAGGACAGCCTATCAGGAGAGAGTTTGGACAGCTTAACACAAGGTATGTTCGGTGTCCAGATTTGAAAAGGCTTTCTTAGCAACACTAGCATGTACATAATGTTGGCTTAAATCAAGTAGGCCTAGCATCTATATGCAGTAGTTGTTCAAAACAGTACTGATCTCCTATAGTAAGTGTCACTTAATCATATTCCATTCCCAGACATTCTTTATGTGTTTCTGTAAATGTCACAGAGCCCCAATGACAGTAAAGTGCCACTGATAATCAAGCCAACAGTTCATATTATTGGTCTACCTGTGTCCCGAAGGCACCCTATTCCCTATATAATGCATTAGCAGAGGGCCATAGGGTGTCCATTCAGACATAGCCTCAGTCTTGTCAAGAAGCAGCTTCATGTGATTGGTTCAAAATGGCATTCATACCTAACCCTGTCTGTCCTAATAGACGTAGGCTCACAGTGCAACCAATCTCCATCCCCCCGCCCCCCCACCGACACCTCCATTGCTGCCAACTGGAGTCGCCATCTCATGCAACAAACGCTAATGGATGAGGGGCTGCGATTGGCTAGGATGGTGTCACATGACCACCATGGCAAGGTCAGCCTTAGATCAGAGGGGACACATACCACAGGTGACTTTCTGAATAATGGCTTGCAAACATTATAATGCAAACGTTAACACTTAAATTGATAGTGCACTCCAAAATCTAAGTTGTCTGACTTTTTCAGGCTTAGAAAGCAGTTTTGAGATAATCTTTTCAACAGATGTTCAGTAGTGGGACATTGACTGGCACATTGACACATCCTGATATTAATCAACTTAAGGTCTGAAAACATTACACAAACTTGTGTTTTTGGAGTGAACTATCACTTTAATATACTGCCCCTGTAGCAAGTATACTTAATGATAACGTAAAAACAGAGGTAGCATTAAGAAAAAGAAAAATACTTGAAACTGAAGTGAGTAAGAAGAAACTCTCTGGGGTGATGCCTCCCACAGCCCAGGGCTGAGTTTCACTAGTTGGAACTTGGGAAGGGAGAAAGGAGGAAAATGCGTTAGGGGATAGAGAGAGAAGAGGAGGAGGACTGAACTTTCAGATACAATTTAGATGAGAAAACCATAAAAAAATTTGACGTAAATGTCATTACAGTAAAACTAACTTGAGGTCTAGTAGCCTGTTAATAACTGAAAGCAACACTTCAAATGATTCGACTTAACCTATTCCCTGTCACATCTTATCAAGCATCATTAAAATGTAAAGGTGCAGCCATTCGGATGTTAATTTGGCTAAGCGCCAGGCTGTCACAGCTGGCAGGCTGGAGAAGACACAGGGAGAGAGAGTGGGAGAGAAAGAGACAGAATGATGATGGGGTGCAGAGGAAGTGCTGTGGGGGTGGTAGAAACGGAACCCCCCCTCCTCCACCGGCTGACGTCACAGAGTGTTCGGCGTGTGGGCTGAAGGGCGGGATGGATGGAGAGAGGGGCGAAGGAGTGGGTGGTAATTGGAGGGCGTTGCATTGACTCACCGAGCGACAGAGAACTAAAATAAAAACCTGTGGGCAGAAAAATGGCACAGGCTTTTTTTTCTACCTTTCCCTCTACTTTATAGAGGGGGGGAATAAAATTGACGTTTTCATCTCTCTATGACGTTGGTCTCCCTCTCGCCTACCCTCTGTTATTCGTCGTTCTTCTCACTCACCTTGGTTTCCTTCTCCTAATTCAATGTCACTCGCTCAATGTAACACATCCGTCTTCTTTGGCTGTCCTGTAACTGCACGTCCTCCATCTAATTAGCTTATGAGTGGGCTCTCATTCTGTGACATCTAAATTAAATGAAAAACATTGGAGTGCTGCCACACGTGCATGGTGTTGTATTTCCCCCTGCATTATTTAAAAATAATTGAAGTAATCATGAAAGCTATGACCCAAACCAATCTACTAGATTATTGGTGTGCAGTTGACGTGTAGCGAGCACTGTGAGATCCAGGCGGAGGAAAAACGTGCTGTTGTCATGTTTTCAGGCTAACAGCCTCATCTTTCCTCTTCCAGACTTCGAAGGCAAGACAGAGAGGAGGAGCTCAGTAGCAGGCTGCAGGAGCAGCAGCCCGGGCAGCACCAAAGATGACTCGGACCAAGGGGGAAAGTGATGAAACCAACCCAAGCACTAACCATTCTGAGGATTCATCACCAGCCCCGCCTCCTGGAGGGCCCGACTAAGCAGCAGGCTTTCTATCTGGGCTTGAACCACTGACACATGGGAGTAGTGGGGAGGGGGAAATATTGTAATTGCCACTTAAACCACGGCACCTTATTCACTGGAGGCCTGGTCGATAGGATGCCATGAGTGGCTGAATTAGGTGGTTCAAGGAGAGGGAGATCCTGCTGCCGCCCTCCAGTAGAGGAACTGTGAGACAGGTTTCCACAACTTTACCTCTGTATATAGTTAACCCATGCCCTCCGAGCGGCGCTGCGAGGCCGGCGCCTCATGCCTCCGCATGACCACGGTATCACACAACTGTGGGTGGTTGGTCTCAGACTGAAGTGAAAATGCCTCAGTTAGTCTACTCTGAATCCAATCCCAATCCCCCAGATCCCCTTCCACACCCAGCCCTTCCTGCCCACAGGACGATGCAAAGTGTCGATGTTATGCCCTTGGTGCTATATTTGTTCTGTTGATTCAAGGTGGTCTCTGGAAAAAAAAAAAGGCTTGGTGATTAGGATAAGTATCCGTTATGACATTTTGTTTTACGTGTCACTCGTTTGATTGGCGACCATTTGATAGAGGAAAACTATGTTTACAAAGGCGACTGGGTTCGGAGGCCCTTTTCTCCCAATACTGCAGCAATGTTATCACTGCCACCCACAGAACTGTCAGTTTAGATGGTGGGTGTGGATGTTAATATGTTAATACTATTAAGCCCTTAGTTTAGATTTGTTGGTGAACTCAATGCTCTTTGATTTAAGGCTTAAACTAGCAACAATCATTTCTGTAACTCTTCCTTGAGGCATTTATTTATGTAACAATGACAATAATAGTTTTATTTTCTTATACAGTATGTACCATATTTCATGTCAAACACTACTTTCTCTGACTATGGACTTTTGGAGAGATAGCTGTTTTTTGTAAGAACTCATCATCAGTTACTGAGTGTGAATGTGTAAAAGGAAGATGTGTGGATGATTAAGAAATCGGGGAGAAGCCAGGACATAACATTTTCTGCATCCGAAACAGTACAGCACTACTTTAGAATAGTATAGTAATATGGCTTGCGTATTATTTCCTTGAGGTACCTCAACTTTAACCTCCTGCCTCACAAGCATTATACAACCTCATGTATAATTTTATGTTGAAACAGCAGATTATTTATTTTGTTAAATCTCAATAAATGTTATTTTATTGTTTAAAAAAAAAAGAAAAAACTGTGTCATGGCCCCATCTGTTGCACTCAAGGAATTATGATTTATTTAAACCTGCCATTGCAACGTTATCTTTATTGACAATATTCATCCAGTGCTCAAACACCTCACCAATTTTTGAAAGTGAAAACATCCGTGTGATGGGGGGGCACCTGGTAGTAGTTAGAGGTTTTTATACAGTACCCAGGACCAGTCAGACTTATTTTGACCATTGGAATCCTAGTGACTGTATGAATATTACAATGCAGTCTTGCAATTTGGCTAAGGGCTCAGTACAATCTGCATTGTACTGAGCCCTTAGTCCAAGAAGTCCAATTTCCAATCTCTCCCAACCATCCCTATTACCACCAGAACCTCCATCATCGCTGCATCTGCTGCATCAAGACGTTTGTTCTGTCCAATTCTGTGCCGAGCGTTAATCCCATACACACCACGCTGACATGACTCACCTGTGTATGATGTCATCGCTTCAGTCCATGTGGGTCTGCGCACCTCCCAACCAGCCCCGTGATGAGAGAGCAGGCTAAATATAGTCAGATATGGCTGCCGGCCGGCCGGCTCGTTGACGGACTCTACTGTTTGCTTTCACATCTTTGCCCTTATTGGAGAAGAGCCATGCTGCACACCGACTGTTTGTTGCATAGTGTTTTTTGACCAGGGACCCTAAAACACAAATGACTGCTAATTGTCCCAACTCAGGCAGCACAATAACCTTCAAATTTATATTACAATTTTTGAACATAAACACACAAATGAAACAAAATCAATGTTATTTTTTGAGGATATATGACCATATGTATTTAAATACATTGCCCTACATTCAAGGAAATCACAAGACATTTTACATACACAGGATAAATATACATACATGTATTACTTGTAACATAGTAATTGGATTGTGTACCCGTTTATCAATGACTAAATCATTTTTTCTTAACAATACTATAAGTACTATTAATAAGAAGATATCTGAAAACAAATTGCATGATGTAGACAACCAAATGATATTACTGCCCTCTAGTGCTACATTAAATAATATACAGACAACCAGTGTTCGAATTAATACCGTGCCCTCAGGCATTTCATCTTTTGACTGTATTCTCCAAAGGTTTGGATTTGAAATTAACCCATAACCATGGATAATTATCAGAAGCGTTATACATAATCAGTTTGATACATAGTCATAGCTTTGGGACAGGTTCTAAAACAATATCCAAATCAAGCACTTATTTGTCACATTTGGTCAAGTATTCTTTGCATGCAATTAGTGCCTGAAATGACCCCACTAGATGACGTGCATATTCTCTGGTGATGTTCCGCAAAGCATTGTACTGCAGTCATCTTCACTGGTTTGTTTTGTGTTCTTCTTGCCTCATCGTTGTCTCATTTTTCCCAAATTGATTGTACTTTAGTAGACAAGATGTTCCTGTACACTTTTGAATTAATTCTGCTGCTGTCATCAGCAGTTACATCATAATTGAAGACAAGCAAAAGAGTTCCAGGTGTAGCCATACATGCCATAAAACCCCCTCTACGATATTTCACAGATAAGGTGGTATGCTGTGGATGTTCAGCATTTTTTTCGCTACATTTTCCTTTTGCCCTCATTGTAGTACATGCAGAATATCTGCCAGTGAGGAAACGTTGCTTGCAACAAGGCAGAACATTCTGAAATCGAAGTACAAGTCACTAAACAACAAGTCTGTACAGGCTTGATAATCTGAAAACAAGAATATCAGGACAGTTCAGTTTTGCTGTTCTGTCTGAATCAGACCATGTACACTTTTTATTTTCTGTGTTTTTACAAGAAAAACTCTCTCACTGCAAGGGCAGGCATTTTTGCTTGTTTTGTTAGCACAGTAGTGGATTGTATCTTGCCACGTAACCTCTGTAGTTCTTCTGTAGTCTTAAGATGGAAATGGCTGACACATCCATGCCTCCTACCTCCTGGAAAGTGGGCTGTTCCCGGTCTGTTCTATAATTTATTTATGTTTTTTATTATTATGGTTATCTTTCTTCAGTCATCAACAGTAGAGCTCCTCCTTGGCCCACCAAGTGATTGCTGAGTATGTTTTGGTAAGCCTGAGGTTTTGACAACATTTCTGAATGATTTTTAAAATTTTATTTCACTGCCTCAGACTGGCTGATTTTGATCCTCATGTTTACAGACACCAAATGGAAACACTAAATGCAGACTCCAAACGCAAAGCCTAGAATCAAGCCTAGACATTTAAACCTCTATTATGCCTGCACAAATTGTGACTGAACACTAACCAGAAACACCTTTCAAGCTAACTTCTGCTTTTGGTGCCCTGAACTCGAGTGCATTTTTAAATGGTGAACCCAGATGTATGCAAATACCCTCAAATAAAAGCTGAGAGTCTATATGTTCAACTTATAGTAATAGTTCGATTTGAAATCAAACCTTTAGGAGGAATTAAGAAAAACACTTTTCCAGTAATTACACTATGTGTGTTGAGGTGGGCGGTCAACCAGTATTCCTAGTTAATGTGTGTTGAGGTGGGCGGTGAACCAGTTTTTGAGTTAAAGTGTGTGTGTGTGTACCTGGGCAGTGAACCAGTATTTTAGCTAATGTGTGTGTGTAGGTGGCGCAGGAAGTCACCCCTGGTGGTGGTGTGGCCAGGGAACACAGCATGACAGAAGTCACACACCTGAGACTGCAGTGCCACCTCTGACATCAACATCATTCCCCCTGCTTGGCTCAGAAACTCACTGTCCAGGAAGGAGCCAAACCCAGAGGGCATCTGGATAGGGGAACAGAGGACGAACAAAAGTTGAGTTTAATGAAATCAAACAGAACAAAATT
>JACXGI010004080.1:0-56579 GCA_016801175.1 Esox masquinongy
TACATAGTCCAGGGTGGTTAATGATAGGAGGAATAGTATTACATAGTCCAGGGTGGTTAATGATAGGAGGAACAATTTTGTAGAACAAAGCATTTGAAACTAACTTAAAACATTAACTGCAGGTGTTATTTTCATTAGGGTTTGTATTTATGCTAGTAGTACAGTAAAAACCTTACATTTTAAAAGTAAAAAAGCTTTGAATCTATACTTTAACCTCTAAACTTTAACTTAAAACCTTTACATCATTGGACTCAAAAGAAAAAAGGCTTCCCTGTCCCAGTAAGGATCTCTTCGGCAAATCTGACATCAACTTTGGAGGGGACAATTACATGAAATTTTCAAAAGAGCAATTTTTGAGGGGGACATCAAAAGTAGTGTTGTAATACTGTTTTAGTTTGCACCATCGGTTTGCTTGTTACTATACCAACATAAAACAAATTAACTGGATTAACCTCACATTAGCTACGTGCATTGAGTGCCTTTCAGACGGTAGACACGAACACTGTCCCCTTGCCAGCTAAGGAACACTACAGTACACACATTACATTGTAAGCTTCTCTCATTTACTCAAATTCAAACAGCTGCAAACGCTGGTTGATGTTACTGTAGCTTGCTAGCAAACGTCAGCTAACTACTGTAACTGTAATTCAATGCAGCGAAAATGAAGCTGGTGACGGTTAGAACTGTGTTTTATTGTACTAAATGGTACAAGTAAAGAAATGTGTAACATACTGTATCCTTCCTTTGAACTACTTACTATAAGTCAGCCACCAACAACAAACTCCGACTGTCAGATTCTCTCACCGTACCTGCCCGACGTACCACTGGGAGGGGGGATAGTGGATCAAACCATCTTATGGCAAAGGGCGGGGGTGATCGCTATTTTTTTAAACTTAAAAATGCGCTATTAGGTGTCTATAATCTACACAAGTGTGTTCATTGCGTCTTATCAATATTATTGAAATTGCATAGTTATGTTTACAGTGATATATTGGGGGGGACAAACCACAGTTTCCCTCCGGGGGGGGGGGGGGGGGCTCAGTAGACGCTTTGATTGTGGTAATGGGTTGAATGTCTCTGTCTATAAGCCAGCTAAAACAATACAGTTGATAAAGAATGATAATGTTGAACGCAAGTTGACCACAGCATGAGCTCAGCATTGTAAGTTCTCATGATGACTTTGCTTTCCAGAGAATCACGTGAGTCCAGGACATTCTGGAGCACATTCTGGAAGAATCTGAATGGCCTTTTCTGGAGCACATGCTGGAAGAATCAAGATGGCCTTTTTTGGATATGTACATTTACACATAATCAGAATTTAAGATATAATGGGATGTGAGAATGGGTTTTGGGTGCAGTGTTGTACAGCTGTTTAGTTAACAGTTAATCTTTTGGAGCTTAATGTGGTGAGCAGAGTCCACTTAGACAGACAGATGGCCCGTTGCTCAGGGCCAAAGCACAGGGAAATAAACTGTTCCTGTGGCAGGATATTTTGGTCATGATTGACGTGTAGTGTACACCTGTCTTCTGCCAACCAGATTGGTATGTTTTCAAATGTTGAAGGGTGGGAGAGGTCATCAATGATCTTGCCTACATGCTTTTAAAGTCAAAGTATTTTATTTGTCAAGTGCACCGAATAACATGCGTCATTATGAAAAATGAAATTCTTGTGACATGGCACGCGACATCTACACAGTAATTAAGAAATATACAAAGCAAAAAAAAAAAAAAAGAAAATATATAATATACATAATATGTTGCTTGTTGAGGAGTTTTATGGTCTTGGGTTAAAAACTGTTTGTGAGTTTGGAAGTGCGTGTCCTGTTGCTCCGGTAACGTCTACCAGGCGGCAGCAGTGTGAACAGACCATAGCCTGGATGGCTGTAGTCTTTTATGATGTTCCGTGCTTTCCTAAGGCATCGTGTATGGAAGACGCCTTGCAATGGAAGGGAGAGGATGCCCTCCGCTGACTTCACCACTCTCTGGAGGGAGCAGCTGCTGTACCAGGCAGTAATGCAGCCTAAGAGGATGCTCTTAATGGTGCACCTGTAAAACTTGGTGAGCGTTTTTGCAGACATGCCAAACTTCTTGAGTCTCCTCAAGAAGTATATGTGCTTTTGGGCAGTTTATACCGCCGAGTCTGCTTGCCTGTACCAAGTGAGGTCATCTTTGATGAAAACACAGAGGAACGTGAAGTCGGAGTCTCTCTCCACTTCAGCTCTATTGATGTGTATGGGGGCATGACCCCCCCTCTGCTGCTTCCTGAAGTCCAACGATCATCTCCTTAGTCTTGAAGACAATGTGAGAGAGCTTATTGTCCTGGCACCATGTTGCCAAGTCACTTACCTCCTCTCTGTATTCGGTCTCATCGTTGTTGGAGATGAGACCCAGGATGGTGGTGTCGTCCGCAAACTTAAGTATGACATTGGACCTGTGTGTGGCCACACAGTCATGTGTGAACAGGGAGTACAGGAGGGGACTGAGTATGCAGCCCTGAGGGGCTCCAATGCTCAGGTTCAGTGCAGAGGAGGTGAGGTTACCAATTCTCACCACCTGGGGTCTACTCGCCAGGAAGTGCAGGATCCAGTTGCAAAGGGAGGTGTTAGGATCCAGGGTCCTGAGCTTGGGAACGAGCTTAAAGGTCACAATAGTGTTGAATGCTGAGCTTTGTTGCTCTGGAGTCATGTAGGACCTCAGTGGAGGGCAGCTGTTTGTGTGCATCAATAGGAAATGTGAGTTCCAGATGTTTCTAGAACTATAAACCATTGGTACTTATTGTTTATGGTCGTCCCATAAAAAATTATGGGTAAGTCGAGATTTCAACCATGCTTGGTTGTTTGCTCGGTTGATTGAGCCTTACTGTCTATTCGAAATATATATGAAGTCTTGTTTTGTATCAGGTATTGTGGTCTTTGTGTTTTACCGAATTGCTTGGTTATGCCAATGACAGGTAGATGGTTGATCATGACATTGCAGGATAGCCACGTTGACACATTTTCTGACATTGCATCAACTATAGCCTGACAGGGGCCCTACTTGTCAAATTGTGTTCCCACACTCAAAGGTGGGATTTTTAAAATGGGTGTTGGGACTAGCTTTACAGATTCTCGGGAGCTTGCTAGCAAGCTAGTTTTTTGAGATTGCAAAACAATGGCTGCTTCTGATTATTTAAAATTGCTATATAATTGCTATGAAGTTTGGATATTGTTGTTTACTTAAAACCATGAAATGTAGAAATCATGAAATGCTTATTTTTACCTGTGAAATGGAGAAACACAGAAATGCAGAAATTTAATATTTTTATGGGACATATTATATTTTAGTACCGTATTAATGGACATACATATGTACATAGAACAGCTGTGAAAATTGCCTCTTGTCTCTTAGCTCTGCAGTTATGCCCACTATGCTATCTCTGCCAATGCCATGCAACAGTGTAGTGACAGTCGACTGTGATGGGGGTGGGGGACACAGGATTGCGTGCCCACATCCACTGAATATGATGTCTGAGCGAGAATAACACACAGAATCAAAATCATGCTAAATCTAGACCAATTTAAGAAATTGTAAGTTACATGGGATAACTGAGCAACGGCCACTTACTGCTGATGCTCAACTAAATGCTTCACATTTATAGTGGACACTGTACCTTCTACTGTACTAACTCTCTAAAGTAGGTTTAGGCAAAAGAAATGTACTGAGAAAAAATGGTGGCCTATTAATTTTAAAACACCTACAAGCTTTCAGAGAATATTTTTAGCTGGACTTGGTCTGAAAGGCATTGATCATGCTACAGTCTACCATGTACCTGTCCACGAAAGACATACTATAGTTATATGAAAGACAGCCTTTTTTTATTTGTGTTGTTTACATGTGTCAGTCTGTACTGTCAAATGGTCCTGTATCTCTTTGGGTTACGTTTTACTTTTAGAGCCCCAATGTCCAGGATGTGTAGATGATTGTTGATTGCAAGACTGATCTGATTGATGAGCTAGTGCTTGCTGTAGTTACATTTAGGCTTAGGTACAGTATAGAATAAGGGTTAAGGTAATAATAATAATAATAATAATAGATTTTATTTAAAGCACCTTTCACAGACTCAAGGACAGTGTACAAGGGAGTAGACAAGAGATACAAGAGACAAACAATCAGAGGATAAGGCATACAAGAAGAATGGAGTTAGACAGGGCCACTGCCAAGATAAGGACATGGTTTAAGGATAATGGTTAATGATAAGGGTTAATGATAATGGTTAATGATAAGGGTTAATGATAATGGTTAATGATAAGGGTTAAGGATAAGGGTTAAGGATAATGGTTAATGATAAGGGTTAATGATAAAGGTTTTGGATAATGGTTAATGATAAGGGTTAAGGATAATGGTTAATGATAAGGGTTAATGATAAGGGTTAAGGATAGGGTAAAGTTTGTGTTTTGTAGTACATATGTTGAAATGTTACTGGTAATCTTTGGATTATCTTTAGTCTGTAGAGCAGACTCTCCATATATAGGTCTGGTCCCTGATCCTGAGTAAAATGTATTTATTGTTACTGGGGTGTCAGGTTGTCCCACCTAGCCATCTTAACATTCACCTAGCCATCTTAACATTCACCTAGCCATCTTAACATTCACCTAGCCATCTTAACATTCAAGATGAATGCACTAACCGTACTGTGCTCTGGATAAGAGCATTAGCTAAATTAAACAAAAAGTCAATTTAAAATGTACATGAAAGACAGATCATCATTCACACTGTGTGTGTATTGGTGAAAGACAAAGCCCTGAACTGTGACTGTAGGCGTATCCTGTTACTGTGTTTGTGAGTCATGAGCCGGGGTGTTAGATGGCCTCGCTGAGGGACGACGTCATAAAGCACAAACCTCCATCCCCCACAGTGCCGTTCAATGCTACAAGAGTTGTCTATTTTATTGGGTCGTCGGCTGGATTAAAATGTCACACCGACTCCCCAGTCCATATATTTACTGCTTACCATGTCAGCATTTTCTAATACGGTAATCTCCCTCCCCAAAACACAGCAAAGAGGTACAGTAGTGTTTTATTATAGAGGAAATACTATGGATGAATGTTTTGCATTATCCTTTTATTGAGTGGCACACACCTAAATATAATGTGAATTTCTGCTATTTCAAAACTAATTTATAGTGCAAATCAAAGCCATGGCAGACATTGTTTGGGGCAGAATAAATCAGATCTGGAAGCTAAAGTGTTAAGGCTGAGCCAATCCATAAAGAAAAACTATTATACTTCTATTAGAGGAGATGGGTTAATCCTCTCACAGCAGCACTGTGTTCGACCAGTGATGTGTTTGACCTGGGAAATTGCTCAGCATTCACAAACTGAACTATTCATCTGTCCAATAAACCTCAAAAGAGGCTAGAAAATATGGCCCCATTTAAAATAATTACATTGGTTTTATGGGCCTTGCAAAGTGCATGCAGTTTGTTTATTGTGTTCTGCAGTACTGTAAAAAGCATTGTTAAAGAATAACAAAAATAGCATTGGACAGGAAGTCACATTTTGTGCTGTTTTTATATCCTAATAGGAGCAGCAAATTGAATTTGTTAATTAGGAGGATGTTATTTTATTATTTCTGGAAATACTTAAATACTAATAAAGTCTCCCATTGTGTTTGTTTAGGGATGATTAGTAGTATAGTATATTTTGCAACTGTATAGTGTTTCAGCAATGTACGCTAATATTCTAATTTCATAGCTCATATTCTGTTCCAAATCAGATGGACCTTTGTTTGACCTTCCCCACATTAAGGATTAAAGCAAGCATATATCTGAAGCAAATCACTTGAAGATATGTCTGAACTTGTTGCTAATCACTGGAAGATATGTCTGGTACCATAGCTAATCACTGGAAGATACATCTCCGGAAAAAATTAAGAGACCACTGCACCTTTTTCTTTCCTTTCCAAGAAAGTTGAAAAGGAAAGTTTTGAGTGAGGAACAGAAGCGTTCAATTTGCAGTGGTCTCTAAATTTTAACCCTTCTGTTCCTCACTCAAAATCTTCCATCTCAACTTTTTTGGAAAGGAAATAAAAAGTTGCAGTGGTCTCTTAATTTTTTCCGGAGCTGTATGTCTGATATTGTAGCTGATCACTGGAAGAAACGTCTGATCCTGTATATAATCACTGGATGATATGTCTGAAATTGTAGCTGAACACTGGATGAAACATCTGCTACTGTAGCTAATCACTAGACGATACGTCTCATACCGTAGCTAATCACTGGAAGAAACGTCTAATACTGTAGCTAATGACAGGACAATACATCTGACACTGTAACACATCAATGGACAAGACATTTGACAGTGTAACTAATCACTGGACAAGACATATGACACTAACTAATCACTGGACAAGACATTTGACACTGTAACTAATCACTGGACAAGACATCTGACACTAACTAATCACTGGACAAGACATCTGACACTAACTAATCACTGGACAAGACATTTGACACTGTAACTAATCACTGGACAAGACATCTGACACTAACTAATCACTGGACAAGACATCTGACACTAACTAATCACTGGACAAGACGTCTGACACTAACTAATCACTGGACAAGACATTTGACACTAACTAATCACTGGAAAAGATGTCTGACACTAACTAATCACTGGACAAGACATTTGACACTGTAACTAATCACAGGACAAGACATCTGACACTGTAACTAATCAGGGGACAAGACATCTGACACTGTAACTAATCACTGGCCAATAGGTCTGATACTGTAACTAATCAATAACAGTAGCAAATGAGATTGCATACAACACAGTCTACATAAACATTTGAAGAAATAAAAAAAGTTGTTAAACACGATTTATTCTTTATTTTTCACAAATGACTGAAATCAAATAATTCAAGACTATTGGACAAGTCCGTTACAAACACCTCCTCAAGAACAGGTCTTCAACCAGAGTAACATTTGGCACTGGAGGAAAACTGTCTTTGTCATTTAACTAATTGGAATGACCTTATCTACTTCCCAGCTGAGACCTCTGTAAATCGTTATTTCCTTCCTGGCTCAGTGTTATATTAGTTAAACCTGTCAGACACTTAAGAAATAGAACCAAATGACAAACGCATGTATCACCTTCTCTTCTAATTGCCTGGATAACCATTCTGAAAACTTGGTGTGACCTCAACCTGTGAAAAGCATGACACTTGTGATGACATGCAGTGGTGTAGATAGGCAATAAGACGCAAGAGGCAGTAACGTATCATGAATACGGTCACAGGTAAATGCTGTTGTTTGATGTGTCACGATAGCGATGGCCCAGTAAACCAATTAACCTGTGACTGTATTCACGATAGAGCACTGGTAGCATTGTTTAATGCGTTCATAAAACGTTACCAACGTTACCAATAACAGTGACTTATATACAGTGGCTTGAAAAAGTATTAGTTAAAAAATTTGCTTTTCTATTGACATTTACTTGAATGTTTACCCCTGCAGTACCAAACCAAATGCTGTGCTAGGATATCCTCCAAGTGAATAAATAAAATAGATTATTTCTGCAGCAACTTTAATGTGAGGGAAGTGTTATGGAACCGTTAGCATAATTTTTAGATGGAACCGTTAGCATAGTTTTGACGGAGTCGCCCAGTATTACACGGCTTGTGTGGCTACACTTGCTAATGCAGGGAAAGGTGAATATAGTTCACGGGACCCAAGGCTTGGCAGGGCCCAGTAATCGTAATAATATCAATGTTGTCTATAAGTGAGGGAACTCAGACGTTTTCAGGGAGCCCAGGATTCCTGGCATTAGCCCTAGCTACATTAGTTTTATAATGAAAGATATGCACAAGCAAAAGCAGATCACCCATTTTAATTTTTGTCCAACAGTATACCCACGCATACCTTTGTATCACTACAGAATAGAAGAACATAACTGTATATTTTTATCAATACATCTTCAATCACATTAGTGTCCTTCTCAGAAAGCACATATAGGAAAAGGACACAGATTGTTCCGAGCATTTCCATTCACTTCCATATGGCGATGAGAGGAAGCCCAGTTGCAAGTAGTGAGAGAAGGTCGAGTGATATAAAACATTTAATCTCAGTATATTTTTTTCTGTTTCCAAAAGTAGAATCTGTAATAAGCAGGACATTGTTGTAAACATTACCCTTTGTTAAAAATTTTGTAATTCCACAAGCATAAATCACAGAGTAGGCACTCCCAAATGAAATATGCAAATACATGCTATAATGCATCAATAAGATCTCACTAGTAAGCAGTTTCTTAAACTTTTTTGTACTCCTGACCATCACAGCATGGCTTTATTAATCTGAGGACCTCTCGAATTATAAAATGTTTGGCCGTTGCTTTTATATTAAAACAATTTTACAACATCTTGATGATATCTACTAAACTAACACAGTGACTTCTTCTAACATAGTGATAACATGGTCCATCAAGCAATTTCATTTTCTATTGTAGGACTGTTGGAAAGTAAAACACATGATTAAATAGTGTATTAAAAAGTGTATAAATTTAACATTTTCATGACAGACATGTCACAGACTGGCAGGCATTCCTTTGTGGACTGGTACCGGTCAGCAGGTCAGGGTTTGAGAAACACTGCTCTAGCAGATGCAGGGTAACACACGCTGCGCACGGTTTTCATGTGGAAGGCATCACTGCCTCTCATACAGTTCAATATGAAATAATTAGCCCTTTCTTTCATATACTGTAGACAGAAGATTACAAGTAGTTATTCAGTAATTGCAGTCTTGTCCCTGCTATCATCCATGCTCATTCTTTAATCAGTAGACAATGGTAGGCTTGTTGATTGAATGCGCTTGTCTTGATCTGCTGGTTTTTGACGTCCCTTGCTGAGAGGTACACAAAGAAACAATCAGTCATCATTCTCAACAGCCAATCTGATGTCTTTTTTATGGCCTGGTTGAATCACTGGGGATAACAGATGCTCATAAAAGAACATACACACATGGTCACCAAAATAATTACATTCTATTGATTGTTTTGTCATGGCTCATAAACACTCATTAATCAAATTGTTTTTCAGAGGTAATTTCCTGTCGCAGAGGGTGGCAAATCCTCTTGTTATTGTGTGCTGCAGTCAGCCCATTCTCTCAGGTAGTACGCCAGGATGTACTCATACTGCAGGAAGCTGATTGTTTGGAGCTGGCGAAATCTGGAAACTAGGGTCTATTTATAGTTACAAAAAAAAACTCTGAATATCCATTGAATGTCTCTGTTTTTTAGGATGTAACCAGCTTTTTGACAGTGAAAGTATTGCAGACATTATACACGTCATACTTACGCACAGGTCCAAGTGGCAGAATCTGCATTCAGGGTGGAACCTTCCAGAATGTACGAAGACAAACTATGGACACTACTGTATGGCTAGGAAACCCCATAATGTGAGGACGACTGGCAACTGACAATGCTGACAAGCAACTCAGGCTCTCACCTGGGTAAAGCATTCGATTTGGGGCTCTTCTTGATGACATACTCCAGGGAATTGTTACCGGGGCAACTGAAACGTAATCTAGGACAAGATATCATAACAATGCATGTTCGGATGAATTTGAATCAAACAAAAAGTCATTAACACAGCTTCAAAGATATACAATATGTTTGCCTTGATCTCCAACCAGTTCTCAGTCTCAGGAAAACATAATGCATGCTTGTCAACTGGAAATTACCTCTACCCACCTACCCTACAAACATTTGTATTTCAGTATGCTGATACCGAAAAATACCTTGGAATTCGGTTGGATGTTCCGTCTTCTAGACCCACTTGAGTGTGAAAAGAAGATCTAAACAATAGTGTTCACATCTGATCTATCTCAGATCATACACAAAAAGTACTGCGTGGGTCAAGACTAAAAACGAATGACTAAAGTTATTACTTTGAAGAATAAGGTACTAATGCCATTGGCTCCCTTACTGATAAATGCTATTATTGACGCTATTTTTTTGAAGAACATTTGTTCCTAATGTTCCTAAGAACATTTATAAAATTAGACTCTTTTTCTGTAGTAAATGTAGTTCTAAAAATGCATCAAGCCCAGGATACAGCCCTGTAACTGCAAACACACTGGTCGTAAATAACTGCCAGAAAGCTGAACTATTACCAGAGCGCTTAATAACAATGGCATGGCGCTTAAAGTTAAGCTATTGAAGGTGTCAAATCTGGATTTCTTATAATGCATAAAGGGGTACCACAGGTTGTGATTATGTGTCCTCTGTTGTTTTTTTTAAATGACATTAGAAAACTTCACCTCATATGAACCTAGACCTTAGAGTCTGACCTCCAATCATTACTGGGGTCATAGCTGTGTTATCCAGAGTGATCAACTGAAACAGAACACTTACAACTGTATGAACTGTTCCATGAAGGAGGGAACGAGGTACAACACTTCTGGTCTTGCATTGGCAGTTTCTGGGTTTTCTGAAGAGCAGTATTCTGTTTAGGGAATTAATCCAAATCTTGCTTGTAATACCAGTGTGATGGCAGGGCCTCCGGGCAGGATTTTCTAGGTTGTCAGTAAAGGTTGCTAGAGCAAGACTCTCCGTAGCTGTGTTGTACTTCACTCCCTCCAGCGGGCAACTTTTATCACAGACGTAATTGTGCCTGTTCTATGTCCAACTATGAAACAGGGTTCATGTCATGATTTTATTTGCTTTGCCCTTTTAGATCTCAGCAGATGATATTGGACTCATTCCTTTTATATTATCAATAGATCCCCCTAAAACACTGACACACCTCTGCATCAAAGTTAAGGTCTATTACGTTTTGTTAATTTCACTCTGACCTGCCCATTAATGGCTGAATCATATACTAGTTAATAGGAGTGTTGAGTCAACGGATTCAAGTTCAATATTTGGAATTGTCCACAGAGCTGTAGAGCATATTTGGATATAAAAATACTACAATTATAGCTATGAGCCACTCTGAGAGCAATTATAGTCAGTGGAGTTCTCTATGAAATCAATCAGCATTACTATTACCAGGTTATTAAACCACAGCAAGAAGAAGGATTACACAAGGAAAAGATTTACGCCTGCCTACATCGAAGTGATATTACATGCTACGATGATGTTACATCTTTCCACTATCCATAAACAAATTAACATTTATGATAGAGGACAGTGACAGGAGAAGGGTAGGATAGAAAGGAGGGCGAGAGAATCTTGAAGTAGGAACAGACTAAAACGTGTTGGAGTGGGAGGGTGAAGAAAGTCTATTAAAGAAGAAGAACAGTGGACTCCTCTGTTGCTCTCTGTTTAGACGAATACATTCCCCCTCTCCTACCCTCTCTCTCACACAAACACACATGCACACACATGCACATGCACACAATCACAGCTACTGTGAATCCAGCTTTGAATTATCACTTTTTGTCATATTACTTTATTATTGTACTCCAGGGTTATCTGCGATGACCTGCATCTCCCACTGGACAGCTGCTGTATCATGTAAGGAACCCACCCTGTCAACCGGGCCCTCCGCAAATCTCATCCTTAAAGGAAAATTTCACCCTGGGGGACGTTAAGTGTAGTGTATCATGTTTTAGAGATTTCTACGGCAATGAGATTTGTTTCACAAATAATTGGCCAGATTGAGCATGGGAATGGCTTTTGTGCTAGCATGTCACTGTGGGTATTGAAGGGCCAGCGAGATCTGAGAGACAAATGTAGTCATGGTTTTGTTTCATTTAGCATAGCATGCATGTTATATTGATTGCACTACGGGTCATTTTGTGTGTAGTCGCGGTTGTCCTTATTTGAAAGTCATTTGCATGTCTTTTAGTAAAGTTCCTATTTGCAGCTATGTTGATAAATCTATGAGGCAACATTTTTTCATAATCTAAAAGATTACAAACCTGGAGTGGTGGAGCTTCCGACTCTGGCCCAGTCCCACCCTACTACGGCAAAACCAAATTTCTTTGATTTAACCTTCAGTAGATAGCTAGCTTACTATCTAACTATCTAACAATGGCTACTCATTCATACTGAAGTTGGATTGATACCTTTTCGGAATTGATATTACGTGACTATATTGTAACATAAATGTTTCTCACAAGTGTCAAACTGGTTCCACAGCATAGAGTTGGCCCTCCGTGGATTCAGCTTCACACATTGTGTTCTCACTGGATTTATCCTGTCCCTGTGTCGTATGGGGGTGACTAGAACTGCAATTTATACCATGCCTGTCATGTATGCTATAAGTTTGTGTGGTTGGTAGGCTGTACAAACTGACACTTACCCATGGGCTGGAATACTACGTTGATTGCATAGCGGCAAGTGCCTGGTGCAAACTGATTAGTGCGGATGGACTTTGATTGGCCCAAGGACTGATAAAGCGGACGACAAGGAACAGAACGAAAAAGCAGGGGAATGAGGAGAGAGGTCGGAGGTGTGCGAGAAGGTCGGACGAACGAACTACTGACCACCGGGGTGCAGTGACAAACGATCGGACCAGTGGACGTGATACCATACTCAACGCTTGCTAAGTATAATAGAAAGGGATGCGATCATTCTATAACCTATCGTACTCTTGTAAGAGTGTGCTACAGGGTGGAAGTGGGTGTGTCACTCAGTAACCGTGTTTGCCCTGACAGATGGCGAGCATGGAGGCAAGGCAGAGTGTGGCGGCGGACTATAGCGAAAGACAACGCCACCAAGTCGATTGGGAATCGGCACAGGGACGTACGGACACTGCCAGTTTCCCCAAAAGTGGACATTCTCCAGTGCGGTGAACAGCATTCTAAAGACTGGCAGAGACGTTTTTATCTGTACTGGCCGTGGAGATCCGCGACCAGTACAGGATATTTTATCCTCAATATTATTGTTGTCTGTGTGTAATTTTATGTCCTGTATCACCAGGGAGGGAGGTAACCATCTGCCAGGAGGAGGCTAAGTGGGTGCTGTCCATAACAAATGTTTAGAGGGACGGTACAAGGCAGGGAGTATAACGAAGCATAGCATGTAGCTTCCTTTATTTATACCAATGTGTGAATTGTGGTGGAAACTTGGCTGTGTTTTTGAGTTAAATAGGAACATTTGTGTGTGTATGTGTGTTACACAAAGATATGAAATGTGTGCTGTGAGGTTGTGGTGAATATTTATGTATTTATCTTTGTGAATGCAGTTTGGTGTTGCTGGCTATACTATTCCCTGGGGGACGTACCATTTGTGTGGACTATAATTTACTGTGGCTACTTATCTGTTGGTTGGGGAATATCTAATCTCTGGTGTTACTTATGTGCATTTATGAAATTATGAAATTAAAGTAAGTTGTAACTCATCCTGGGTTGTGTCATCTGTGAGCCTGGGAGATCTCACTTGGCGGCACTTGGCCGCGACATTTTTGGCGTTGTCGGCAGGATCTCTTACGCTCACAGTTGACATGGCAGATGAGGAGAGGCTGGTAAATATGCTTATGGTACCCTGATTTGTGGGTGGTCACTGGGTGCCCAAATTTTCAGGGCAAGATGGCCCATAGTAGTTTCATGGAGTGGCAGTAACAGATGGAGACCTATGTACGTGCCCAACAGTTAAATGAAAACTAACAGGTTGATTTTGTTTTCAGTGCCCTGAGTGGAGAAGCTAAACGAGAAGTGTCCCTCCTTGTGGCCACAGAGAGGGATACAGCTGGTAAAATATTCACCACACTACAGGCTCTATATGGTAGACGGTGAACAGTGGCACAATTAAGGTCAAGATTTTTCACCTGTAGGCAGCAGGCTGATGAAGCGGGCGTTTATCCTCCACCTTGGTGAGTGCTTGGCTAGATGGCGGGCCCAGGAACCGGGAAATGACGCCGATGAGGAGATGCTTAAGGGCCAGTTGATCCTCGGGCTGAAACCAGAACCGGTGCAGGGGGAATTACAACGACTGTTGCGATGCACACCTTCCACAACGTTTACCGCACTCTGCGCAGAGGCCAAGGCAGTGGAGGAGGAGGGAGATAAGAGACTAGAGGATCGACTCATGGAGGCTCAAGCCTACCGGGCCTATGCGCCACCACCCCCATTGCCCCCAGTGTCCCAGTCAATACCCGCGCTCATAGAACCGACAATGCAGGAGATGAGAGAAAGCCTTAAAAATGAACTACTGGGCGAGGTAACAAAACAATTAACAGATTTCAAACTCTCTCTCATGGCAGAGCTGCGACAGTGGCAAAGTACACCTCCGCCAGAAGTAACCCGAGGATGTGGACCTCCCGGGGAGTCAGGGCCAGGTAGGCACCCAGTCCGACGGTCCCAAATAGCGCGGCGCAGCCCAAGATGGGATGAACAAGGACGATCTATCTGCCTAAAGTGTGGGAAGGTAGGACACATGCTACGTGAGTGCCCCCATGCCCAACCGGATTTTTAACAGCCCCAGCTACCATCGGGCAGGTAGCTGCGGGGGAAGGCCCTGCAGATGTCCCGTTGAGGCCTGCCCTAATTGGACAGTGTCCGGAGGTAGAGGTGTTGGTAAATGGCCACTCTGTACCATGTGTGCTAGATACTGGTTCCCAAGTCACGTTATTTAGTCACTCTTTGTTCCAGAGCTTGCTGATTCAAGAGCCAATGCGGGGGGTGAAGGATTTATCATGGCTTACTCTAAAGGCAGCAAACGGCCTCCAGCTGGGATATGCCATCTTGGACTTCGAGGTAGGGGGAGTGACTATACCGAGTAAAGGGGTCGTGGTGGTTGAAGACCAACATTTACTGGCAGAGTATGGTATTCTGGGAATGAATGTGATTACTCATTGCTGGGAGGCCCTTTTCCAAGGGAAGTACCCCAGTACTGCTGTTTTTAAGTCTGTTTTGCCTAGGCGTGCTGAGGCAGCCTGGAGTAGGGCCTTCCAAATGTGCCAGCGGGTTCAAGCAGTGGCGCGAGGGGACTGTACAACAAGGATGGCCCGGCTACGACATACCGAAACGGTGCAGATCCCTGCGCTCACAGAGATGCTGGTGTGGGCTGAAGTGCCCACTAATGTCAGCCAGGGAGGCCGCTGTCTACTGATAGAGGATATTGGTGTTGAGTGCAGTGAATGGCGGGTTGCCCGTGCGGTTTCCCATGCGACTGGCAACAGGGTGGCGCTACGTGTCTGCAACCCTCACCCCTACCCAGTCCAATTGCCAGCTCGGAGGCCACTTGCCCAAGTGACTCTGCTCGAGCCGGGGGCGATACCAGAGTCAAATCAACTAGTGCTGCATCAGACTGGCGAGGAAGAGGTTGAAGTGGATGTGAGACCGGTGAGTGCTGCACCCGACGCTAACCACCCGGTTTTGTCCTTGCAGACGGAGGGGTTGACTGGTGGCCAGCAGGATCAGCTGATGGCGCTGTTGAAGAAGTGGGCCCGGGTGTTTGCAGCAAACAACCGTGACTATGGCCACACCGACGCGGTCCTTCACCAAATTCCCACTGGGGAGGCTGCCCCAGTACGCGAACGCTATCACCCTGTTCCCACCAGTTTATACCCAGAACTAAGGGCCTTGTTGAAAGAGATGCTGGTGGGGGGGTTGGTTACCGAAAGTTCCAGCCCATGGGCGGCCCCCGTCGTGCTGGTAAAGAAAAAGGATGGATCCTGGCGGTTTTGTGTGGACTATCGGAAGTTAAACGCGGTTACCCATCGAGATGCTTACCCACTCCCCCGCATCGAAGAGTCCCTGACGGCCCTGAAGCAGGCAGCCTGGTATTCCACCCTTGATTTGGCCAGTGGGTATTGGCAAGTGGGAGTGGATCCTTGTGATAAGGAGAAGACCGCGTTTGCCACTCCTATAGGGCTTTTCCAATTTGAGCGGATGCCATTTGGCCTATGTAATGCCCCTGCCAGATTCCAGAGACTGACGCAGCTCTGTCTGGGGGCTCAAGTCCATGATTACCTGTTAATCTACCTCGATGATGTGGTCGTGTACTCTGAAGACTTCAGTACACATTTGGGCCACTTGGAACAGGTGTTCCAGCGGCTGGAATCTCACAGGTTGAAGCTTCATCCTAAGAAGTGTCAATTGCTGCAATGTTCTGTGCGATATCTGGGGCATATCGTCAGTCAGCAGGGTGTTGCTATGGACCCTGAGAAAACTGAAGCTGTGTGGGGTTGGCCTACCCCAAAAACCATTCGGGAGGTGTGAGCCTTCTTGGGATTTGTTGGCTATTACCGCCGCTTCATACAGTCGTTTGCTAAGCTAGCTGGCCCCCTACACCATTTGCTTCAGGGAACAGCAGGAGCAAAAACTGCTAAAGTATTATGGATAGCTGAGTGCCAGGAGGCTTTTGATCGGCTCAAACAGGCACTGTTGCAGGCCCCCATACTGGCTTATGCCAATTTTGACCAACCGCTCCGACTATATACTGATGCAAGTTTGCATGGGCTTGGTGCTGTTCTATCACAGGTGCAGGACGGGCAGGAGCGAGTTATTGCATATGCTAGCCGTAGTCTGCACCCAGCTGAAAGAAACGATGGAAACTACGTTCTTTCAAGCTGGAGCTCCTGGCTATGAAGTGGGCGGTAACAGAAAAATTTAAAGACTATTTGTGGGGGGCAAAGTGCAAGGTCTATACGCATAACCGCCCGCTGGTACACTTGCAGACGGCCAACTTAGGGGCGGTGGAGCAAAGGTGGGTGGCTCAACTTGCTAATTTAGATTTTTCTATCTGCCATCGACCAGGGTCAACTAATCAAAATTCAGATGCTCTCTCCCGGCTCCCTGGAGAGGCTGTAGTAGTGGAGGTCCAGGCTACCCAAGTCATGGGGCCTGGAGAACTGGATGGCGAATTGGACCCACGACAGGAGGAGACAGAAATTACTGACTGGGGGGCCATGCAGGAGGCGGATGAGGACCTGTCCAAATTTCACAAGTGGAAGGTGGAAGGGAGTTGGCCCAGCCCGGCGGCGCAACGGACTCTTACACAGGCAGGACTACGCCTTATGAAGGAGTGGGATTGGCTACAGCTACAGGATGGGGTGTTGACTCGGCCACGACCGGGCAAGGACCAGGACGTAAGGCCAGTTGTGGTCCCACGAGATGGACGCCAGGCTTTGTGTAAGCAGTACCACCGAGCTTTTGGCCATGCCAGGGGCCAAGGGTTACTATCAGCCATGCAGGTCAGGTTTTACTGGGGTGGGATGGGGTAAGATCTACAGAGGTGGGTACAGGATTGCCCCCAGTGTGCCCTGGGACGAGAAGGCCCAACTGTTAAAGCCCCACTGCAACCTATTGTGACCCATTACCCCTGGGAGGTGGTGGCGCTGGACTATCTGTCTCTACGGAGGCCGGGGGATGCATACCTTAATATACTTGTAATGACTGACCTTTTTTCTCGTTACACAGTCACAGTTCCGACAAGGGACCAGACGGCCGTCACTACAGCAAGAATGGTCTGGAGCTACCTGATACAGCCCTTGGGGTGCCCGGAACGTATCCTGACGGACCAGGGAGCAGCATTCGAATCAGAAATGTTCCGGCAGCTGAGCCAGGTATATGGGGCCATCAAGATTCGTACTACCCCATACCGCCCTCAAGGCAATGGGGCATGTGAACGCCTCAATCAGACTCTGTTGGGGGTGTTAAATACCTTAGATGAAGCTGGTCAGGAGCGTTGGGTCGAGCGGTTGCCAGAACTATTACAGGCTTACAACAATACCCCGCATAGTAACACTGGCCTGACCCCTTTCTATATCCTGTTTGGACGACATGCTAGGCTGCCTATAGATCTGAACCATGGAGTGACCCCCAAACCGGCGCCAGTTACTCTGGATGGTTGGGTGCGAAGACACCACCAAAGGCTGGTCCATGCCTTCCGGCAGGTTTGCCGCCAGATTCAGCAGAAGCAGGGGTGGGATAAGAAGCGTTATGATCAGAGGGCCCGGACCCTCCCATTGCTCCCGGGAGAGAGGGTGCTCTTAGGGAATTTCCGTAGAAGAGGCCGGGGCAAGTTGGGCCCATATTGGGGACCAGACCCATTCATTGTGTTCTCGCAGGCGGATGGCTTACCAGTGTATGTGATCCGGCCCGAGGGCAGGGGAGGCCCAACCCGGACAGTTCATCGGAATCATTTACGACCATGCCCTGAGAGGTGGGTCGGCCAGATGACGCCGGGGGTGGGGGTGCAGCGTCCCCACGTAATTGCCCCTGAAGCAACTGGATTAGGGTATTGGCCGGTGAGGCCTTATATTCCAGGTGGGCGCCCAGGGTTGTACGGGGGGAATGGCAACCAGGAGGTGAGGGGGGTCGAACCAGTCAATCAGGGTGATAGGCCCCCAAGCCCAGTCTTGGGGGATGTTGCCTAATACCCCCTTCAACACCCCGTGCCACGTCGGTCCGGACGGTGCACTCAAGGGGACCGGCCGATGCGGTATCGGTAGTGGGGTAAGTGGTCCGGGACGACTAGTTAAAAGGGGGGGGGGGATTGTCGTATGGGGGTGACTAGAACTGCAATTTATACCATGCCTGTCATGTATGCTGTATGTATGTGTGGTTGGTGGGCTGTACAAACTGACACTTACCAATGGGCTGGAATACTACGTAACGTTGATTGCGTAGCGGCAAGTGCCTGGTGCAAACTGATTAGTGCAGATGGACTTTGATTGGCACAAGGACTGATAAAGCGGACGACAAGGAACAGAACGAAAAAGCAGGGGAATGAGGAGAGAGGTCGGAGGTGTGCGAGGAGGTCGGACGAACGAACTACTGACCACCGGGGTGCAGTGACGAACGATCGGACCAGTGGACGTGATACCATACTCAACGCTTGCTAAGTATAATAGAAAGGGACGCGATCATTCTATAACCTATCGTACTCTTGTAAGAGTGTGCTACAGGGTGGAAGTGAGTGTGTCACTCAGTAATCGTGTTTGCCCTGACAGATGGCGAGCAGGGAGGCAAGGCAGAGTGTGGCGGTGGACTATAACGAATGACAACGCCACCAAGTCGATTGGGAATCGGAACAGGGACGTAGGGGCACTGCCAGTTTCCCCAAAAGTGGACGTTCTCCAGTGCAGTGATCAGCATTCTAAAGACTGGCAGAGACGTTTTTATCTGTACTGGCCGTGGGGATCCGCGACCAGTACAGGATATTTTATCCTCAATATTATTGTTGTCTGTGTGTAATTTTATGTCCTGTGTCACCAGGGAGGGAGGTAACCAGCTGCCAGGAGGAGGCTAAGTGGGTGCTGTCCATAACGAACGTTTAGAGGGATGGGTACAAGGCAGGGAGTATAACGAAGCATAGCATGTAGCTTCCTTTATTTATACCAATGTGTGAATTGTGATGGAAACTTGGCTGTGTTTTTGAGTTAAATAGGAACATGTGTGTGTGTGTGTTACATATAGATATGAAATGTGTGCTGTGAGGTTGTGGTGAATATTTATGCATTTATCTTTGTGAATGAAGTTTGGTGTTGCTGGCTATACTATTCCCTGGGGGACGTACCATTTGTGTGGACTATAATTTACTGTGGCTACTTATCTGTTGGCTGGGGAATATCTAATCTCTGGTGTTACTTATGTGCATTTATGAAATTATGAAATTAAAGTTGTAACTCATCCTGGGTTGTGTCATCTGTGAGCCTGGGAGATCTCACTTGGCGGCACTTGGCCGTGACACCTGCTGCAGAGAAGCATCCCCATAGTATGATGCTTCCGCCAACATGCTTAATGGCAGTGATGGTGTTCTTAGGACAATTTGCCATGTTAGGCTTGTGCCAAACATAGAGCTTTGAGGCCAAAAAGTTATATTTGGTTCTCAACAGACCACTTGGTCTCAGACTCTCCCATGCCTTTTGGCAACTTGTAGCCAAGTTTTTTTCAACAATGGCTTACTTTTTGTCATTCCCCCATGAAAACAACTTTTGTGAAGCACCTGGGCTATGGTTGGAGCATGCACGGTGTCTCCAAGTTCTCTTCCAGTCAGGAAGACTGTAACGTCTTTATAGGTGCCGTAGGCCTCTTGGTTGCTTGCCTGGCTGCAGTGCTACTCACCCAGATAATAGTTCATGAGGACAGCTTGCTCTAGGCAGAGCCATATATTTGCCATATTCATTACTTTTCTTAATAATGGACTTGACTTGATTCAAGCATTGCTTATTGCCAAACAAACAGGCTGTGGGAATGTATGAGAACTTCCTTTGAGAACTTTGCTGTAGGTTTAGAGGCTACAGTAACTATTGAGATATGTGGCTATAGCAATTATCCCTCCTTTTTAGTTTAGGCTATCATTAAAACAACAAGTTTACTACAGCCTAACAGTGACTGGATTCAATTATTCTGACATTTTTATGACTAGTTGGTGAACATTTTGTAGAACAAACGGTGGTATCATTCATTTACGCGAACAACCAGATTTAGTGAAAGGTATGTTTTTGCCAACTGTAGCTGGATGTAACTTCAAGGAATAGCTTAGTCTTTTTTAATATGGCTAGTTAAAACAGCAATTGATTTGAGTCTCACTTTATGCTATGTGGAAATTGACTATTGATATCAGTGGCCAGCATTCCATTGTATAATGCATAAACAAAGGTGAATGTTTCTACACTCTTGTCCCAGCTACATTCTGAACATTTGATTAAACAAATGGTAGCATCCCTGATATAGCAAACAGATTTAGTGCAAAGTAGCGATGAATCTGAGCACAAATTTTTAAATATTTCTACTGGTAAATGTGGGTTAATGTTGGCGTTTACATTAAGAAGTTGTGGTATGGTGAAATGCCCCTTTAAATTATAAATAAGGGATATTGTCAGCTCCCAGTGACACATCAACACTAGACGTTTATCAGAGGCAGAGCTGTTGTGTGAAGGAAAGAGATGTCTTGCTTGCAGGGCTTGGTATCCAGCAAGGAACAGGAAAATTTTAGCATTTGAAAAATCACAAAGAATTATCAGGATCACCACAAACCTGGTGTTTACGTCTTCTTTGTCATTTTCAAATTTATCACCTTACCTTTAACGTGTTACTGGGTGTGGTGTATTTCCTGGCAATGCTACCATTCATTTATTAATCATTTGTTCTGATAATGGTGGTCTCTTAAATACCTTTCAAATGTGTGGTTATTATCTGTGATTAGATCCCATGAAGTCACTGATTCCATCTCTCTCTCAGATGTTGTTCCTGAAGTGATGGGGCAAGTTAGACATGTTGCTAACACATCAGCCCAGTGGTTGACTGAATTTGCTCTCCTGTGCAGGTCGGTGCATCCTGTTTGATCAAGCTGGACTTCTTAAAATCAAATTAAGTGTCTGTAATTCATACCCTCTATTTTTTTTTTACAATAGCCATGGCATCTGGCATTTAATGAATCATGATTTCTGTCAGCAGAGTTTGTTTTCTGATGCTAGCAACTTAAACTGTCTGCGCTGTCCAATTACAGTCCTGAAATGTCAAAACACTTCTGATATTTGTCCTCTGCTACTAAACAGTGACCTGAAACAAACAGTCTAACACATAAAAACAGAAGGGTTTCAACACTTCACGACTGGAACTGGGCAGGACATTTATACAGGGTCCCGAAAACATTAGAGAGTGCAAACAACACAGACTTCAGTTAAAAACAAACAGGAACTGTGCAAAATGATCAGACAGCACACAAACAACAGGACGATGACAAAAGCATTTTGGTATAACATTAATTTCAGACTATTACTTGAATGAAATGAAAAGAACAGGCCACATTAGGTGAGGTAGACTGGCACTGCAGCGTTGCTCCACTTTGCTGAGCTAATTGGACTACACAAAATGAGCACTGTCACATTCTGATTTAAAGGAGAAAATGTGGAATGAGGGGGGAAGGATGTGGAAGGAGAGGAGCGCATATGGAGTGTATTTGCTTCAGCTGGTTTGTCTCTCTCTTTCTCTCCGTGAAAGCCACAGCAAAAAAATATCCGGGCACAGTACATTTATCTCCAAGTTCTGTTAACTTTAAATTAGAATAGGAAGCTACCCTTTCCCCCCGTTCTCCTCCTCTACCAGGCCTCCATGGTGTGCTGATTAAAACGTGTTTACGCTTTCTGCTTGCCGTGGTTCAGAGTTAACAGAGTTCACCTCAGTGTTCTCCAACCACCCAAGCATATGGATCTGTCCGGCTAGTTTACCCGACATAAGGCAGGTTCTCATTAAGGTCAGTGTAATCTCTTGTCCAGCCCTCCTCCAGTGATCTACAGACACTTCAGCCCCCGGAGTTTAACCAACCCAGCTATCCTGAGAGAGAATGTGAGACTGATGATCGGAGAATCTACCAGATCCAGGTCTTTGCAGGTCATCAACCGGAACACATCCTAACTCAACTGTGCAAACCACTTTTTTGGCTGATTATTTTCATTACGAAGAGAGCAAATTGGGAAACAGCTTTATGCTCATATTGAGTGACAAAGGTGTTAGTGATAATAAGTTAAACTGGACTGACCCCAACTGCTTTAAAATGAAAAAGATTTGCATCATCAGCATTACGCATAAGCTCCCTAGCAACCGTCAGATGTCAGCGACTTGGCAAGTCATTCATCTCTGTGTGTGCTTCACCTCACATCCACCGTGTTAAGCTGACAGCACAGGAAGCTGATGGTGTGCTGTAGTCAGTTTTGAAAAAAGATGGTAAGAAAATAGGCAGAAAAAAGAATGCTGGGCTTTCAGGTCCTCTAAAGCCCCAGACTTCATATTTAGAAGAAGTGAGCTGATGCCGCAAGTCTATTAACACACATACATATATATATATATATATATATATATATATATATATGAAATATAAGAATTTTTTTACACCTTAGACAGGTAGAAGATCCACCATAGTAATGGATTACTGAAATTGTATGGCATTGTGTCACTCCCACAGAAATAGATTTGTTAATAGAGATCACTTACAAATAGGAAAATAAATCTAACAAAAAGTGTGTTCTCACACTATATTTTGTATTCATGACATTTAACTTTATACCTAATTTAAAAATTAGGTATAAATTGCATTTTGATGTCTGCCTTATTCCCAAGTTCATGATTTTTCTATACAGAACATTCCAGAGCCAAAAGACTACGTGAAATAGCTGACCACACTATCTGAACCACAGGTTGGCCAATGTAAAGCACTCCCCACCGGGATGGAGAGAGAGCCAAGAAAAAGGAGATTGATGATTTGCTGATATTCAGCAAACTGAGGAGTGAGGCTCTGAGATTGTGTAATACCTCCCAAGGCAAGAGGGAGAATCATCTAAGCACTTTCTAGGTGCTGCTTTGTGATTCTATTTGCTGTATGGCAGGACACTGTGTGTGAACTCTACTCTTTCATGGTTTTTAATTATTTATGTACTATTTATATAAATCATAAATATCTCACAAAAATGTACGGTGAGCTGTATCTTTAAATGTATAATTGGGAAGTATATATTACAAACTCATGACTTCGCAAAAATGGGGTATTTCATTTTCAGTTAAATGCCACGACTCAAAGATTTTAATTAGGGGGTCCAAATGTTTTGTACTGCAGTTTTGCTGATGAGGTGTAATCCACATTTGCAAAATGTGCCATTAACTTTTTTTTCAGGTGTACTGTATCTTAAATCTATTATCATTTTAGCTAATGTGAGGAGTTAAACTGCTAGCTGTTTTCCACTGAAAATCTCTTCATGAAGTACTATTGATAACTTTATGCAGTTAAGGAAATCTGTCAAACCATATTCTGATTCATTTTGCTCTCCCACCTCTGTCTAAGGGTAAAAATAGTGTATTTTTGCAATGGCTTAACTGTCATCATAATTAATTTTACTGTTAATGTACCATTCTTTCTAGGTGGTTCACTTGATATTGTTTCCTCAATGCATGGGTGTACAGAAAGATGGACCACCTAACAATCAGACTTTATATTTCTTAACATCTTGTACTTGTAAGTTCTAGTGCTGTCATGGCACTAGAGTTTTTTATTTTTTATTTTTCCCCCTCAAAGATTTCAGTTTTTTTTCAATTGGATTGTTCACGTTATGGGTCACATTAAAGGTGGAAAACGTTCTAACATGATTTATCTTTGTCTCATTCTTTTACATCACAAGAACCTGGCATTTTAACAGGGGTGTGTATACTTTTTATATCCACTGTATCTGTTTTGGTGTGTTTGTGGTATCTAAACAGGGATCTGTTATATTGACATTACACAATGTCTGTGTTAGAGTATAATGTCTTATAGCACAATGGCAAATGCTATTTCTTTTTTGAGTTTTTTGTTAGGATATCCAGATACTTTTTGACCTTCACTGTCAGCTATCCGTCTAGAATTTCCTTCATCTTTTAGTACATTTTTCAGCTGACACCTTCTGTTCATCTTGTCGTTCTCAATATTGTATTTTGTTCTCTAGTTCTGAAAATTTGACTGCTGTAGCTTATCTGCATCTTATCTGCCTTATCTGTATCCCACAGAGTAATAGGAGTTATCTCTGCTGTTTCATTGATTTCAAGGCATTGCATGAATTTCTGCTCTGATGTACTCATGTACATCTTATAAAATGTTCCTGAGCATTTGTCCAGTATAAAGAATATCAGTGAAAAGGATAGGGTCATCTTAACAGAATGAAATTGGACACAAGAGTTTTGCTGTTTGATAATTGATTATTTTAGAAAGTTCTACACAGACACAGAGGATTTTAGAGATGTAATTTATATATTTTCATGCGCATGGAGAGGAAACCTGGTTAGTAGGCAAGTTTTTCAAACCAGTATGGAGTTGGACTTCTTCTATTAAAGATATTAAAGAGATGTCCATTACATAGGTGAGGTGACAGGAACAAAAAGCCAAATGGCCATCATGAAATGATGTTTAATCTGGTATATGGGGTAGAACAGGGGAATAACCCTTATATAGATTTAAGATTCCCAGGAAAACATTTTAGCTCTATTCAAACGTACTTATGTCTGGGATGAAAAGAACACAATGAACCCACAGCAATGACCACTATTATATGTAACTTCCTCACTGAAAAATGATGTTCAGGAAATTTCTACCACAGTTCCCACCAGAAATATTTCTGGCTTATGGGTTTAGGAAAAACATACAATTAGGAATAGTGTTAGAACTGGGGTAACTTTTAGGTGTAGCCGTGGCTTGGTTAGGGCTTGCTTAAGTTTAGGCTTAAGGTTAGGTTATTGAGGTTAATGGTAAGGTTAGGTTGAGGTTAGGTCTCAGGTCACCAAAAGAATAGAAAAATAAGTATATATATGTATATATATATATATATGTGCATGAGTAAGTACACACAAAGTAACCTTCAAAATACAGACATAGGTTCCCCATACATCTCCCAATCAATGGAATCCATCTCCAACAATGTACATCTAGCTATGAGATGGTGATAAGATTTTGTTTGGCCTCAAAAGCTAACAAGACACTGCTTTTTTCAGTCACAATACCCTGACTTGAATGCAAAGGGAGAAACAGGAACATTGGGAAGGGAAAGCATGCGTAGCAAGAAACATCATTTTTGCTTATTGAGTACTGCTCTAGCAAGGGCTTGTCTCTGTACCGTCCGGCAATAATGCCCTCTCCCCTACAGTTTTCTGTTGAAGATCTTGAGGTAAGGCTAGACATCCACTTTTGATTCTGAAATGTCTGAGAAGTTGGCCTGAATGGAGTATCTAAGTCTGTCCACACACAGAGACACATAACGACAAATATACACACACACAAACACCAAGAGTCGCTCACCCTGACTTCCACTGGCCTCTGAAACAATGACAATAGCTATGTAAATAAACATCCTTTATCTCCAATGCCATCTCAGCAATGAAGTTAGTTAGCGGCTGCAAGTAAAGTCAACGTTAACTATCTCGATTAATAAACTTAATGAACTCAATTTTAACTTGATCAACATATGATACATCTCTGGTTCAGTGTGTCAACATTTTTAGTCAGCTGACCTGCACAAAGTGCACAACAATGTATAGGAATGATGTATAGGAATGATGTATAGGAATGGGGAACTCTTATAGCCGCTACACAATAGAAGTTCTTAATTTATAAGTCATCCTCTGCCATTGGTACGGTATAAAGTTAGAACTTTCTGTTTTCTTGTTTGGGGATCTCTGGACAATGGGGTGCATTATGTATTATTTATGGAAAAAAATACTTGAAATTGGAAATAACGTTATATTTTTCTGATTTGGATGGTCAGACATAATAAAATAAGGAATACCCAACATAGTGTTAGGTTTTTATATATGTTTCAACACCACCAGTAATGTTCATTCAAGCATGCACAGTTCATGGTTATATATATATATATATATATATATATATATATATATATATAGATATATATATAGATATATATATAGATATATATAAATATAAATATATGGTTATATTTATGGTTATATTTATGAAAATTCCTGTCAGTGATGCTAAAATGTCAATATGATGATTTACATTAACAGCTGGCGTTCTGAAACCCAGGTCTCTCCTTCCTTTTTAACCCTAACCTTGGAATTCATTAGCCTTGCTGATGCAACCCACATGACTAACAGCGAAGGGAGAGCTGTGACTCACTGGCATGTACAACAGCCTATTGTGACTGCCTTATGAAACAACGTGCAAGCGTTTTGATTGGTTCTTATTTTGTAGCTAATTGCAACGCCGCGAGCTTCCTCGTCAATTCGTAACTCCAGAGATTCTGGAATAAAACATGTCTGTTGGGTTTCATGAGACGGTGCTTTATTAAAACATAGATCATGATTCGTTCAATAAAAAAATCTAACCAGCGGTCCAATTCCCCTTCATCATCAACCCCTCTTGCTGACAACATCAAAACAACCTTTCCAGACTCTGATGTCAAGAGAACATTGAGTCAGGTGTCAGCCAGGCTAGGAATTCATAACATAGCATACACATTCTAATGTATCATGGAAAGGGTGATGGATATAACAAATACATGCATGCTATGCCATACAATGCATAAAATATCATAGCAAATAACAGGAAACCGATGTAAGTTCATAAGGTTTTATCTACCGCTGGGTCCAGGTTGAATCGTATGTTATGAGTATCGTAGCCTAGAAAAGCGCGCAGCATTTTTGGCTATCATGATACCAATTTCCAGTCTTGTTTAGCTAGAATATTGCATATCTGACTTAGCTAGATGGCAAGTAGGAACTGGGAGGCGGAGATAATTGTGTTATTCTATTATATGTGCGTCTTATAACAATCTCTTCTAGTATTCTCCCATCACACTCATCTTTCTGTCTATATACAGTACAACCCCCCTGCTCTCTCTCTGTCCCTCTCTACATTACTTTTTATAGTGACAGATAAAGACACTCACAATGACTGCCAGGGCAATGAATTTAGGAAGAGAAAAAAGCCCACGAAAAGTGGCCCTCAGTAATATCGATAGGCTGTCAAACGTTTGCGTGATAAATACATCTAAACTAATTCATAATGACACGTTCAAGAAAAAAGAGCACATCGGTTTCACACACTTTCTATTCATATTTCACACAAGACGAGGGAAGGTTAGCATAATTGGATATCAAGTGACCTACGTCGGCTAGAGATGTGCCGTACTTCAGCACATTCAGTTTACGGATGTAGATTTCTGCTGCCCATCTCCAGCAGCCCTGTTGGAAGCCACCAGCCTGGGGATAAGAATGATTCCCTGTGTGTAGGAGCTCAGTGAGGCGAGCCCCATATCAGCAAGGGTGAAGAATGATCTGCTATCTTCAGGATCAATCTAATGCCCAAGTATGTTTCTTCTTATGGGAGGTTAAGAAATAAAGTACTGGTACGCTATATACTGCAGCACTTCTCCTAGACAAATCTTCAACACAAATATTTGAGCCATAGTTCTAATTTTGTGAGGTGAAGCCCACAGAAACTAGGATAAATAAATTTTTATTTACCCTTAGGACAGCAATATTAATAATACCAAATAATCGCTGACAAAAAAAATATCAAAAACGAAACTCCAGCTTTGAACAAGCCAAATCAATCTCCTTTATCAATCAAAACAACGTCTGATACATACTGCTAGAGCCATAACCTGCCCTAACTGCTACAAGACGTTTTGCAGGCAATTCCAAGAATTTGGTGCCATAAAACTGATAGTAGATAACTACTTTCATAACAAGTCATTCTAGTGAACCGGTGAGGTGCCTGATATTTAAAAAAAATATATAACAGTGAGGTAAAACCAAAAAAAAGGAATTAAATGACCTACAGGAATTTAGTGACGGTCAGCTGACCATTGACAGAGAATGCAGGGATGGGTTTTAAACCTGTCCCCTTTAATAAAGCCTACACTAGCAAAGAGCGCTAGGGTAAACAGCATGGAAAGGTGTTAAAGTAGTGGCCACTGCATTTTGATAAATGGTTTTACCAAGCACTGACAGGAAAGATGATTGTACAATCTACACCCTACTGTTAAGGGAGAAGCATTATTTATTTCTAAAAACAGAAGCACCCCTTGAATCTCGGCGTTGTATATCTGTATGGTTGGTTTTTTTTACGTACATCTTTGTCAATCCAAATGACCAATTATTTAGAGGGGGAACCTGATCTATATTATATAACGTATTCTAACAGACACACTATTGTTAGAACAAGGTTTCCCAGCAGAACATTGTCCAAAGCATCATACTGCCTCTGCCGGCTTGCCTCCTTCTCATAGTGCATCCTGGTGCCATGTGTTCTCCAGGTAAATGACACACACGCATCCGACCATCCATGTGAAAAGGAAAAGGAAACTTGATTCGTCAGACCAGGCCACCTTCTTCTATTGCTCCGTGGTCCAGTTCTGATGCTCACTTGCCCATTGTAGGCTCTTTCGGCAGTGGACAGTGGTTAGCATGGGCACCCTGACTGGTCTGTGGCTACACAGCCCTATACGCATCAAACTGCGATGCACTGTTTGTCAGGGTGGGTTATGCACCCTGACACCTTTCTATCAGTACCAGCATTAACGTTTTCAGCTGTTTGAGCTACAGTAGCTCGTCTGTTGGATCAGACCACACAGGCCAGCCTTCGCTCCCCACGTGCATCAGTGAGCCTTGGCTGCCCCTGACCCTGTCGCTGGTTCACCGCTTTTCCTTCCTTAGACCACTTTTGATAGGTACTGACCTCTGCAGACCGGGAACACCCAATAAGGGCTGCAGTTTTGGAGATGCTCTGACCCAGTCGTCTACCCATCACAATTTGGCCCTTGTCAAAGTACCTCAGATCCTTACGCTTGCCCATTTTTCCTGCTTCTAACACATCAACTTTGAGGACAGAATATTGCTGCCTAATATATCCCACCCACTGACAGGTGCCATGATAACGAGATTATCAGTGTTCTTCACTTCACCTGTCATTGGTAATAGTGTCAGGGCTGATCGGTATACACACATACATATATTTATAGTTATTTGCACTGGTTAAACATTCATAGACTTTGTCTGGCGGCTTGGGTGCCTATGAAGCTAACCTAGGTTGTCAGGAGAGCATGCTCTCACACAGCCTGACCAACGTGACTTCCTGGTTGGAAGAGCAGTTTAGAAAATATCTGGTTATATTTATGAGTTGGCGCGGTTGACTCTGAGGAAGACTTGTCCAATTCCATCAAATCTGTTGGCAGTTGTTGCAATTAAACACGGCTTTAGATACAATTTGATATGATGAAATTGGGGGGGAACAATTTTGTAAACACAGGGATTTTAACAACTCTTACAATATGCAGGTGGAGGAACAATGATTAATGAGATCATTAGCAATGATGTAATTTCCTGTAATCTTATAGTCTTTTGAGTACCACACAAAAATGTATTGTCAGTAACTGAAGATCAATTTTAAGTTTAATTGGCAAAACATGCAGCATTAACCTAGGGAAAGATATTTAATGCCTTATGTAAACAAGATACACGTTTTTATACAATCATATAGTGTGGGTTCTACCGGTTTGCTGAAATAGGTAAGAGATGGACATTTGCAACATGTATCGGGCATCCTAGAAGATGCTGAAATTCTCTACTATCAGCCAGAGTATAGGAGGATATCCGTGGTTATACACACATCCATTACTCTTGTTATTTTTTTAGGCATTGACTGATACTAAGGGCTGCTTGAATGCATTTGGGAGACCAACTTGTGCTGTTTCTTTGTGTTCCGCGTTGCTCTGAGGATATTGATACTTGGGTGATTTTGCCGTAGATGTGTCAACATGTTTGAGGTGTTAGCAGCTGCGTAGGCAACTTTCGTCAAGCAGTGGTGACATACAGTTAACGTTTTATCAACACCTCTCTGTCCATCATTCTACTAGCCTGCTGGAATGTTAAAAATGCTTCCAAACTGAAGATGTAAACACATCTGGAGGATTCTACAATGTTGTTTAATCAGTACCACCACTTGCCTTTGTAGAACTAGCTGTTCCTACTCAAGTTTGGCTCACAAAAACAGTTGTGAAAGTGCCATCAATTATATTATAAATTTCACAATGTCTCTCATTTAAACAAATTAGCCTTAACTGTTTTTTTGTAGCTCAATCAGATTTATTCAAAAGGTATTCAACACAGCGTTGGTAGCTATTTTATTCTAAAACCTTCTCTTTAAATGTATTACTTGGGGTTCACGTGCAAACGGTTACAAATATGTGTACTATTACAGCCTTTGTATACATATACTGTACATATAAAAGCTTGATGTAAATGTGTAGGCCAACTATCTATATAGTCAGCCTAAGTAATATATAAATATCCATATTGTTTTGTAATTACAAATACAAAACATAAAATAATTGATTACATAAATATGTTTTCACCCTCTTTGACACAACTGAATGAGCTCTGGTGCAACCAATAATACTCGTTCCCAGACACTTCTGCCCAGAAGGTTGGCTGGAGCTTTGCTACAGATGAAGCCTCCATAGCCTATAAGTAAACCACCAGAAATCTGCAGCTCGATAGCCATTGGCTCAATCGGCAAATTTAAACAACCAGTCGCCCACTACACCCTCCCCTGTATTGGCTGCTTTGTCTTGTTCGCTGTTTGAGCTCTAGCAACTCCTTGAGGTCACTGGTACATCTGCAAGCTCAACTGTGGCTTTTGGTCATGTAATGCACTCTCCTTTCAGCTTCTAGGCTACGTGCCATCATATACCAGGTTTATCAGAGTGCATCAGAGTACAGGCAAAGCCATAATCATAAATTGGATGTTATAAAATTGAGGTGACACAACGGGGTCTAATTTAACAAAGTAAAATAAATAAAATAAAAAACTGAAAAGTAATTGCCTTAGGCATGATCATTTTTCCAGATTTCTCCTTGGACTTTGTGGCTGACAGTGCCCTGACTGTTGTAAACCCATGCTATGGAGCTCACTTTAATGCTTGCATGTCCTGTTGATCAGGACAGAATTGTAACCACCACCCTATCACCATATTCCCAGAACAATAGGCACCTACACATACTCCACCAATGCTATCACATTTAGGAGTGTGTCCTAATTAATTTTTTATGTAAGGTTGATAGGGCCCGGATGCTCTTCTTATCTTCTCCCCGATAAGAACACTTTGGTGAGCTTTTGACTGTGACAATGATGTCCTTGGGGGAAGACATGATCATCATAATACTCACCTGCAGAGAGATGCTAAACATGGGTGAAAGTTTGAATGTTTTCACACTATGATGTTATATGTCTTTTTAGATACAGGAAACTTGCAGTGAGATGTGCATCAGATATATTTCCCCATAGATACTCCCTGTGGTTATTGAGGTTTAAACACAAATATGTCGCTTGTGTGAATTTTTGACACATCAGTGTTGACGTTTGAGGTCAAAGCAAACAAGCAAGCAAGTTTATTTATATAGCACAATTCATACATCGAAGCAATTCAATGTGCTTTACAAAGAAAAAGATAAAAATGCAATAACATAAAAACAAATACTCAAATGAAAACATCACAACAAATGAAAACATCGTAATAATAAAAAATATATTAAGAAAATATAAAAAGAATAAAAACAGGATAAAAACATAGGAAGCTGTAAGGCTAAACAGTGTGGTTAAGTTTAAGTGCTCAGTCATAGGCAAATGAAAAGAGAAGTGTTTTTAACTTGGATTTAAAAATTGATACGTTTGGGGCACGTCTAAGATCTTCTGGTAGTTTTTTCCAGTTGTATACAGCATAACTGCTAAATGCAGCTTCTCCATGTTTAGTTTGGACTCTGGGCTCTACTAGCTGACCTGTGTTCATGGATCTAAGAGCCCTGCTCGGTTTATATTCTTCAAGCATATCAGAAATGTATTCGGGTCCTAAACCATTCAGAGATTTATAAACTAAAAGCACCACTTTGAAATCTATTCTCTAACTGACTGGAAGCCAATGCAAAGATTTAAGAACCGGAGTGATGTGCTCTGTCCGCTTGGTCCTGGTTAACATTCTAGCAGCCGCATTCTGAATGAGCTGCAGCTGTTTTACAGTCTTTTTGGGGAGTCCAGTTAAGAGGCCATTACAGTAGTCAACCCTACTAGAGATAAAAGCATGGATGAGCTTCTCTTGGTCTTTTTGGGACACCAAGCCTTTGATTCTTGTGACGAGGACTCGCAAAGAAGACGCACGCTCTCTCTCCCGGCGCAGTGTTCGGCGTGCGTCGTCACCGGCCTTCTAGTCACGCCGCCTCCCTCCCACGGCACTGTCATGTCTTGTTATTGCACACACCTGGTGTCCATTCCCTCGTTAGGTAACCTATATTAGTTCCTGTGTTCCTGGGCGTCTTTGGGAGGTATTGTTCTATGTTTGGTGATTGTGTACCTGTGCATTAGTTCAGCATTCTGTTTATTGCGCTTCGTCGCTTCCTCTCTTTTGAGAGATATACGCAACTTACGTTGGATAAAAGAATCAACAACCTACAATTCCTGTGCTTGACTCCTTTTTTCTTTCCCTGCACACCACTACGACACCCTTTTGACAATTCTGGCTATATTTTTTAGATGATAGAATGCTGTTTTGGTGACCGCTTTGATATGACTGTTAAATGTGAGGTCTGAGTCTATCAGAACACCAAGATTACGCACTTGATCCCTGGTTTTAAGGGCCTGAGAATCCAGCTCTTTACTAATACTTGTTCTTTTATTTTTGTTGCCAAACTCAATAATCTCAATTATCTTGGTTTAATTGTAGACAATTTTGGTTCATCCAGGTATTTATGTGCTCTATACAGTGACACAGAGAGTCTATTGAGCTGTTGTCATACGGTTCGAGAGCCATATATAATTGAGTATCATCGGCATAGCTGTGGTAGTTAATGTTCTTGTTCTGTAGAATTTGGCCCAGAGGTAGCATATAGAGATTGAACAGAAGCGGTCCGAAAACTGATCCCTGTGGAACTCCGCATGTCATAGCTACCCTATCAGATTCATGATTACCAATTGTGACAAAGTAACTCCGGCCATCTAGATAAGATCTGAACCAATCAAGGATTGTCCCGGAGAGTCCTACCCAATTTTCCAGCCTATCTATAAGTGTTCTATGATCTACAGTGTCAAATGCTGCACTGAGATCTAATAGAACCAGAACTGTTATTTTTTTAGAATCAATATTCAGCCTGATATAATTTAAAACTTTAATCAGGGCCGTTTCAGTACTGTGGTGAGGTCGGAAGCCTGACTGAAATTTGTCTAAGAGACCGCTTGAGGTCACAAGATTGCTGAGTTGATTGAAGACAACTTTCTCAATGATCTTGTCTATAAAAGGGAGATTTGATACAGGTCTATAGTTGTTCATTATAGATGCATTCAGTATTTTCTTTTTTAATAGGGGCTTAATGGCAGCTGTTTTTAGAGACGTTGGGAAAATGCCTGATTGCAGAGAGCTATTAACTATTTGCTGTAGGTCCATTGTTATGAATTGTTTTTAAAAAGTCTGATGGCAGTGTGTCGAGACAACACAATCACATGAAAGCACATGTTGTCTCGACACACTGCCATCAGACTTTTTAAAAACAATTCATAACAATGGACCTACAGCTTTAAGATGTCGAACTGTTTCAAAGGACATTTCTTGTTGACATTTGAGGTCAAAGGACATTTCTTGTTTTTGACAAGTAGCAGACATATATAGTAAGGGAAAGATAACTGTTCTTGACATACAATAAACGGATTGATTCAAACAGTTGTAATAATACTCCCCAAAATGACTAAATATCAGTCTCCCAACCTGTTAGTACATTTTCTCAACAATAGCTCCTTTGATCTGCTGCCTTACATTGCAGCAGCGGGCGCTAGGAGAATTTGTGAAAGCATTGGTTAGCTAACTAAGCAACATCTAGCTAGCTAGCAGGCTTTTGGAGTAAAATGTACTGTATATTCAATATCATGTGCTGCACTGGAACATGTTCAATGTTGCGTGTGCTGCACGCGTTATCCCCAACCATAATCCCTTTCATTCAATTTTAAGTAAAAACAGCAAAATTATTGGTCTCCGCCAAAACCAAACACTAATTACCTCTGGCCCAGAAGCTCACCAGGTTAATCTTGAAGTAAACGCGGCAATTTAAATCCACATGCTGGCTCAGGTACCATGTTAGCATGCTGCTATCACTGACTGACAATCTTAAGAAATTCAGCCTCATGTTCCACAAAACACTGTCTGTAGCTGTAGTACACCGTTTCGTTTGGGTCTTTGTCCAAAAACACTGTTTGACACCTCAAGTAAGCTTTTAATTTTATGTGTCAAATAAGCAAACTCTATTATTGAATTCTGTGTTCCATTATTATGTGAAAGCTTGTGTTAGCATTGTACTAGGCCAGAAAACAATGAAACCACAGTCACTGTTAACATGATAAGGATTGATTTGAATCCATGTGACTATAGTCACTTCTTGGTTTACTGAGATCACACCAACCATTAACACCCCTAATGCAAGAGACAATATTCTGAAAGGGTGTACATGTTTTACACTCATCGCTAAGCTTTGTGAGTGCTAGACTTTCTCATTCTAAATCAATATATTTGTTTAATTTAAATATTATGTAAAAGTGAATTTTAAATTGTTGTCATGACAACTTTTGTAGTCTGAATATTTTTTTATGAATAGTGCGCCATGTAGTATTTTTTCCGATGTAACGTTTGTAAGTGCTATAACCAGCAATGTTATCAAAATCCCTAAGTGATAAATTAAAAGCCAATATACTTCTTGAACCTCTCCTAATGAGTAGGCAGAGTGTCATGATACGGCATGTGTAGCAGGATACAGGCACAAAGGATTCAAAAGCAAAAGTAAATTCATTCAGAAAGACTCACAAGCAGCACAGTCACAGATGTGAACAATAACTAACCAGAAACACTGGGGCAGGAGGAACTTAAATAGGGACTAAACAAGGGGTTAACGAGACACAGGTGAAAGCAATACACTAACATAGAAACAAGAAAACTAGAAGCAAAAAACACAGAACATAGAAACGAAACGACCGGCACGGCACAGGCTATGACCGGCCGTTACAGAGAGCACGCGAGAACTGTAGTCCCCGACCATTAAATATTGAGGGGACTCTGGCTTGGTCTTCAAATGTACGCCTCAAGCAATATTTTTCAGATTAGTACCTAAAACAAAATCGGCAATACAAATTCATGGGTATAGTCTGGAGAAAGAAATGCGTGTAAATAATTCAAGAGTAATTGTATATTTAGCTACATTTGAAAATGATATAGCAAAAATTGTCAAGACTCAGCATATCCAAGAACATTCATATTAACCACAATGGGAACTTGTCTATGAGCCGTAAGCCTCAGAGTAATGACAACTGGAACACATGCTCAGATACATCCGTTTTTAAAACTATACTGATTAGCACAGGGGGACACTGCATCATTTGTGGGGTCAATGTTTTTAATGTTTCCTTGCTTAGGGTACATATACATGGCTACTATAATTCTTATCTCTGATAGACTACACAACAGTCTCAAAACAACTAAGCAGCATTACTTTAACAGTGTATATGATGTAATGTTTTTTTGGGAATATACTGTTTGGTACTGTATCCTCTCAGTCAGAGAATTATACTGCCACCCTAGATACTTGCATTTACATCCTGAGTAGACTGGCAGCAATTGCATCTGATAGCCACCAAAATACTGTGTTACTTTAGTAGGGTGTTTAAATTTAAGTCTGAATAAATTACCTGTAATTGACACCAAAGTGTTGAGTCTTCAGGCCCAGAGAAGTAAACTAGACTGAGCTAGCACACAACACATTGCCTGCATAGACATTCCAAGCACTTTATAGTCAATTAAACATTATAAATAGATGAATGATGATGAAAAATGATAAAAAGTGTAATAATATATATTTTTTCAGGGGACATCTTGCCAAGCTGTCCCACTTCTGAGCACACTACAAGTACAACCAGGAAGTTTTCACAGAAATGCACTGCGGATTAACTCATTCCCTGGCCAACAACCTTGTTTGTGCGCTGAAACTACCACAAGGAGTTGCAAGAACGCGACAAGTCAAGGCAGCACTTTCTGACATCCACTCATCCACCCCTGGCGTTGCTGAGGCAATTCAGCAGCGTCCTTCTGCTGAACTTTAGGATATTGTCAGTATGCCGGGACCAAGATTAAAACACCTGGCCACAATGAAGCAGCTGTACTCTGAGGCAGCGACTTAGACCACTGCGCTACTTAGGGCCCAAATATGTTTATCTTATACCCTTTTCACACCTTAATGCTGACCTAACCAAGCTGTGCTGCATGGCTCATATGTTTCTCGTTCAACTTATCATCTTTAGGACAGTCCCAACCACTACTGCTCGGTTTATCTTAGCTAAGTTTGGGTGAATATTGTGAAACAACTTTATTGTTGTTTATGTCAGGCAGAATTAGAGGCTTACATTGCTGTGTTTATGCATGCTGCAAAATACAATGTACCACTGTGGTATAGTATTCCATGTAGTAAACAGCCTCACAGGATGTACTCAAAAAACATCCTCGCACAAACCCATGGTACAGAAATGGGCAGCATAGGGCTGCCAGATGAGTTTTCTCAGATGATGTCATAGCGGATGCAAAGAAACCACCTCTGGCAGGAAGCCCTGTTCTTCTCTATGTGCCGTTGCCCCTGACCACAGGGCTCTGACTCCCCAGCCCACACCAGAATACCTTCCCTCACCATACTGAGCCGTCACCCGCCAACGTTCAGTTATGTGTAGTATTGTTTACTTGACCTTGCTTAGGGAAATATTTTCATAGGAGTGCTGAGTTGGTTTGCCATAATGAGGTTTTAGTGGAAGGCAGTTTTGGAGTGCTAAGGCAGACATCCGCAAAGACATCTATGTTGCCACCAGTCTTTTGTACAGACCAGAACACTATTAACTCACATTAGCCAGCAAGCTTCCAAACAGTCATAGTAGATGGATGTTACTGGCAGGCGGTGAGAGTTGTGAGAATACTATTGTGACACCTACTGGTCCGCAAAGTCTGGATTTCTATCGTTATGAGCGGCAGAAAACATTTTGAAATAAGTGAGACACTTTGCAAATGATAAAATGATTAACCAGTTGCTCTTAGGACTATGAGGAAAATGTAGGTAAAGGCAATACAGCTGTACAGATGCGTTGTCTCAGAAAACATGCAGCGTGAATAAAAAGTCAGTTTTCTGTTTGTAATAGTTTACAATGAAGTTATGATTTGATTCCATCAGTGTTTTAGTGGATTCATAAACTGACTTCATAGCTTGATTTATCATTATAGACTTAGTTTGCCACAGGCTGTGATTCACGTTCATATCCATGACTGTAACATAATTACTTTACAACAAAAGAGCCATAATGCAAAGAATAATATATTATTGTACACACAAAACAATTGTTTAATGTTCAAAAGTACACATTGGAGAATGCGTTGGACACAACTAACGACAGCGTCGCCATTAAAGCCCACAGTTAATTAAAGCTTTTAGGCAAAGAACATGTGTACAATTAATTTCAGCGCGTAATTATTTATTGTAATTTATTTGAGATTCACGGCTGTGCAAACACTGGCCGACAGCTTTCCTGCGTCTCAGTAAGAATGTCAATCGCTGCTTTCGCTTGCAGCAGCCATTGGAAGGAATGTCTGGGTTTTATTTAAACTCCGCTGTCTTCATCGCTTCAATCTAGTCCTTCCCTCCGTGTCGGGGACAGCTGTGCTACTGCGCTTCGGTACTTCCCGGACCCTGAGATTGAAAATTACTCCGTTAACTCACCACTTCAGCCACATATCACAGCTTTCCTTTTAAATCAGTGTAACTGTACAATACTGAAGCAGTGCCATCGAACTTCGAAACCCGCTCGGACTGGGATGGATTCAGCGCGGTTTCTCACACCATTTATTACCAAGTGTCAGGGCTAAGTTGTTTGCAGGAATTCCGTAGTTGGGGACTGTGGGGAAAGAATTTATTTTCTAATTTGTTTGCTTTTTAGAGGTGGCATATAGAACTTCCCACCACTGCATAATAATGGGTATATATCTGCATTTGCTGCTTTTGCAGTATTTGATCTCTAGTTTTGTGTGCAATGCTCTCGCTTTCGTCGAGGAACCCACAGATAAGCAAGCTAAGTCGGATGGATATTGCGGCAGGATTTTACGGGCACAGACACAGGGGACACGAAGAGATGGCTACAATGAGTTTCGGCTAAGAGTCGAGGGGGACCCAGAAAATTACCAGCCTGCAAGCACTTACAGAGGTATGGAATAATAAGAGCGCATTTTACTACTACAGTCCCTGGTTTGGCTTTTCCAACTAATTTGAATTGTCTGTGCAAAAGACAACTCTTTACAAAGTAGCCTATAGAGTCAAGGTTCGGTGGACAAGTCACTTCCAATGCATTGCGTAATTGTGCCAGATTACAAGAGTAGGTTAACTATCACACTGGATTATTTCAATTTGAGTGCAATACATATGAAGTACCTAAAAAATAAGACCTGGGCTGAACACAAAATTAATTAAAGGTAGACATGCGTTTCTAATTGCACCTGGGGTCATGCCTGACGCAAGGTTTGGTGTTCATTGGTCTGTGGTTGGTCTTCTCTCGTGGACAGATTCACGTGGACGTAGATATATTTGTAGGTCAAGGTAATCGAGATGATGCATTACTTGCTCTTTATCACTGCCTATCTCTTATCCCTTTAAGATTGTATATTGGAATCGTTTTTACATTTCTTCAATTGTATTCGAAAACTAGAATGACTTCGTTCTTGCTTTAACAACTGCTAATCGGTGCAGGCCTACGCGAACAATGTATGTCGTTATGATTGAATTTACTGTTGTGTGAAAGTGAGCTGCATGTTTTATTTCTCATCAAAATGTGTGTTCTGTTCACTGACATTGGGTGATCATAAGTGTACAATTATTAAAGAACATTAGGTTATTACTTCATTCTTAACTCGCTCATCAACGTACTGTCTGCGTAACTGCTCCCAGTGGCCCACATTAGTAATACCAATTATTTTCACAAATCCTCCATGCACTCAGGTGAAATGTACTTTTTCTTTGTTTAACCGATCCACATGTCGTTGCATTACGTTTAGGACAATAAAGAATTGTGCCACAGAAACAACCTTTGTGTAAATGCATGACATGTTCTATCAAACATAATCCACGTTTTTAGACGGGCACACATTACGTTTAAAATGGTTATAATCTATCATACCACTTGAGTCATTAAAATTGGGGATTCGGAGAACATTTGAAAAAAATATTAAAATGGGTTTGGCATTGGTAGTTTGATATGTTATAGAACATTAAATGGTTTAAAGATGGAATCCTTATCTGAACAATAACAAAGCTGTCTACCCCATGTGTGTTTCCGTAAAAACCTGAGGGATTGGTCTGGAGAAATGGAATTAATAGACACATCTACCCTATGAAAGCAAGGCTTCCTTTAATCCATTCCAACTATACTTTGAAAAGTATAGTTTTAAATGTGCTATTCAGTTGTTGTTTGTATTTACATTGTTTACAAATGTTGGAATATAACAATGTAATATTTGTGTTTTGATGGGTTACAACAGTTGAAACAGGTCATTAGGCAGTGATAAGCGAGCTTCAATAATCAATTAATTGCTATTGTATATTAAGTACCAGTCAAAAGTTTGGACACACTTTTGACTGGTACAGTATGTGATTATTTAAGTCCAAATATTGATGTGGAAACTAAGGAGCACAGCATGAAAAGCATAATATTGTTATTTTATCTGTTCTAAGCCCAAATCGTCAGATACATGGTTCAATTTATTAGAGTTTCTGAACCACTGACAGATCTGTACTGTAGTGGTATATTTTATGTTTGGACCAGAGTACATGGAGTTTTGTTTGAAATGTCAGCTCCGCCTTCAACACAGAAGCAACCAATCACATAATTTATGCCTTCAGGGGCAAAACTGCCAAGATGATAAACACCAACCTGCAGAAGAATGCACATACCAATTTCAATACACATTTTTTTCTTATGGACTGGAATGGGTTAAAGAAAATCTGTTTCTTCTTTAGCTGGTCAATTTCATTTTTTATAACTATTGTATGAGTATGATGTCTATATTTTATAATGTAACAGGTAAAGCCAAAAGGGGATGTATTATTTTATCAGTTTGCACAAAACAATTATACGCTAAGTGCGTTTGCTAAGCTCACTCGAAGATAAATGTTTAATCCACTGCAACACACATTTGACCCAGCTGAAAACCCTGGCTGGGAAACTCTAAAACAGCAGGCCACTAATGAGCTTCTAGCAGTGCATCCCTTTAGCCCACATACTGGGCTCCACCACCTGAGTTTGTTTCTCCATTCCCCGGACCAGTGAGGTTCTAATCTTTGGATGGGGCTACTTCATGTCATCTTTGACCTATATTCTTTCAACTCCTCCTTTCCTTTTTCCAGTGTCCCTGTATGCCTCCAGCCCCTCCTATTTCAGAGGCTTTACACTCATTGCTCTGAAGGAAGGGAAGGAAGGAACCACAGATGACGACTATGCTGGAAAATTCCAGGTAAACGCATGTTTATTGTGGCCATTTTTTAGTTATCGTCTTCATCGGACAAAAGCACCTCCCCCCCAGTTGATGAGGATGTCCCAAAACCCCAGTAGGAGCAGTTAAATGGAAGGAAAGAGTTGTTTCCTTTGCTCAGCTTGCGATGATAACACACCACCCACTGAGAGAGGGAACGCTCTAGTGGTGACAATGAACTACCTCACAATATAAAAGGAGACCAACAGTCCGACATCCTGCTCAGCCTCAGCCCACACTCCGCGCTGTGTCTGCTTCGCCCCCCCCACCCTTATAATCCTGGCTGTATAACCCTTTTCAATTCACAAGGTTAAAATCCCAATTGGCGTCTTGAAATATCCCTCATGTCATCCACGCTATATTGTCAAATACATATGTATTACGGTTCCCCTGGATGTTTTTTATATTTGTCATTTTAACACTGCGTGGTTTTTGATCTTTGTATTGTGAAGTAGAATGGGTTGTTGTTTTATTATTCAACAAATAACTGACAAATAATTTAAAAAGATCAGTGTGATGCAGCAAATGATATTTTCCATTCTATTGGCCATCTGCTGTGTGATATTATAAAAGCATGTGTGGTATTATAAAAGCATGAAGTTTGCATAATTCCTTTCCAAATTCTGTAATAGAGTTTTGCCTATTTGAAGCAGATGTTCTAATGTATGAACATTTAACAAGATCAATGCACAATGTCCTCCCACAAACAATCCATGTTGTTAGCAAGTCTCCTGGAATGCACTTGGCGTCCACTTTTAAACATGAACTTTTGAGACTTTTGCATTTATGTTTAGAATCGTCACGATGAGACCACCACTTGTGTCTCAGACTATCACAAACTTTTTCCTAACGCTCCTCACTCTTATTTATCTAGGCCAGAGACATGTTATTACCAAGGGAAGAAAGTTACGTGTGTTAGGAGAGAGCAGATGAACCCAAAGAAGATATGATCTTGTGTTTACAGAGAATAAAAGCATTATTTGGTTTCCGGGTTGCCATGGAAAGACTGACAAGCTGAAGTTGGATATCTTTCTGTACGTCACTAGGTGCAAGTATATAACATACAGCAGGGCAAATAAAGGGTGGACAAATCCCTAGCTAATACCAAAGCAAGAAATGACATCTGTACCACAGAACTTCACATTATTTTAATGTTGGTTCCTACCTAACTTCACAGCAATAAGGTTATCTACTGTAAGCACACATTACCATTTTTTACATTATCAACATGGATAATATAAATCATCAGCCGGTGAGGTAAAACCCTGTTTCCAAAAAAGTTGGGATGCTGCGTTAATGTAAAAAAAAACAGAATGCAATCATCTACAAATCATTTAAACCCTATATTCAATAGAAAATAGTACAAAGACATCATATGAAACGTTGAAACTGAGGCATTTAATTGTTTCTTGAAAAATATATACCCACTTTGAATTTGATGCCAGAGGCAACAAAAGACTGGAAAAGTTGTGTAATGCTAAAAAACTAAACCTGGTGGAATAACAAGGAACTAATTAGGTCAATTGGCAACAGGTCAGAAACATGATTGGGTATTCAAAGTTCATTCCACAGAGGATGTGTCTGTCAGAATTTAGGCTGGGGAGGGGTGCACCACTCTGAAAGTCAATGGGTAAATAGTGCAACAATTTAAGAATAATGTTTCTCAACGTAAAATTGTGTAAAAAGAGTTTGGGGATCTGATCATCTGTGATACATAATATTATTAAAAGATTCAGAGAATCTGGAGAAATCTCTGTATGCCAAGGGACAAGGCCGAAAACCAATACTGGATGGCTGTGACCTTTGGGGCCCCAGGCAGCACAGCATTAAAAACAAACATAATTATGTAGTGGAAATCAATGCATGGACTCACTTCTGAAAACCATAGACTGTGAACACCTTACGTTGCTGCTTCCCCAAAAGCAAGTTAAAAGTCTACCATGCAATGAAGAAACCATATATGAACAAGATCCAGAACCGCCGTCGCCTTCTGTGGGCCCACGCACATTTTAGATGGACTGAGACGAAGTGGAAAACTGTCCTGTGGTCTGGCAAAATCGAAATTTGAAATAATTTTTGGGAATCATGGACGCCGCTTAACTAAAGAGGAGAAGGAACATTCAGCTTCCTATCAGCGCACAGTTCAAAAACCAGCACCCATGATGGTATGGGGGTGCATTAGAGCACATGGCATGTGTGACTTGCACATCTGTGAAGGCACCATTAATGCTGAACTGTATATAAAGGTTTTGGAGGAACATATGCTGCTATCCAGTTGTCTTTTTCAGGGAAGGCCTTGCTTATTTCAGCAAGACAATACCAAACCACATTCTGCACTTATTACAACAGCATGGCTCCGTAGTACAGTTGTGCTGAAAAGTTTGCATACCCTTGAAAAATTGGTGATATATGTACCATTTGTCAAAAAACTTGAGTGAGCAGGCAAAACGCATGGCTTTTATTTCTTATGGGATTCACATTCAACTATAGGTCATAACAGAATGGCACAATCATAAAACAAAACATGGCAACAAAGAAAAAAATGAATTGACCCCTATTCAAAAGTCTGCATACCCTTAGTTCTTAATACTGTGTATTGCCCCCTTTAGCATCAATGACAGCGTGCAGTCTTTTGTAATAGTGGTCTATGAGGCCCTGAATTCTTGCAGGTGGTATAGCTGCCCATTCGTCTTGGCAAAATGCCTCCAGGTCATGCAAAGTTGTTGGTTGTCTTGCATGAACCGCACGTTTGAGATCTCCCCAGATTGGCTCGATTATATTAATTAAAGTCAGGACACTGTGATGGCCATTCCGAACATTCACCTTTTTCTGCTGTAACCACTGGAGGATCAACTTGATCTTGTGCTTAGGGTCATTGTCGTGCTGGAAAGTCCAAGAGCGTCTCATGTGCAGATTTCGTGCAGAAGAATGCAAATTGTCTGCCCGTATTTTCTGATAACATGCTGCATTCATCTTGCCATCAATTTTCACAAGATTCCCTGTGCCTTTAGAGCTCACACTCCCCCGAAACATCAGTGAGCCACCACCATGCTTTACAGTGGGGATGGTATTCTGTTCACTATAAGCCTTGTTGACCCCTCTCCATACATAGCGCTTATGGTTGTGACCATAAAGCACTATTTTGGTCTTGTCACTCCAAATTACAGTGTGCCAGAAGCTGAGGCGTGTCAAGGTGTTGTCGGGCATATTGTAACCGGCTTTTTTTATGGCATTGGTGCAGTAAAGGCTTCTTTCTGGCAACTCAACTATGCAACTCATTTTTGTTCAAGTATCGTCGTATTGTGCTCCTTGAAACAACCACACCGTCTTTTTCCAGAGCAGCCTATATTTCTCCTGTGGTTACCTGTGGGTTTTTCTTTGTATCCCGAACAATTCTTCCAATCTTTCTTGGTCAGTCTGATCTTAGTTTGGTATCAAGAGGTTCCCGAATTTTCCACTTCTTAATAAGTGATTGAACAGTACTGACTGGCATTTGCAAGGCTTTGGATATTTTTTTATATCCTTTTCCATATTTAAAAGGTTCCATTACCTTGTTACGCAGGTCTTTTGACAGTTCTTTTGTGCTCCCCATGGCTCAGTATTTAGCCTGCTCAGTGCATCCAAGTGAGAGCTAACAATCTCATTGACTATTTGTACACAGACACTAACCGCAATTTAAAAAGCCACAGGTGTGGGAAATTCACCTTTAATTGCCATTTTTACCAGTGTGTGTCACCTTGTGTGTCTGTAACAAGGCCAAACATTCAAGGGTATGTAAACTTTTGATCAGGGCCATTTGGGTGATTTCTGTTATCTTTATGATTTAAAAAGGAGCCAAACAACTATGTTATTATAAATGGCTTCATGTGATCACTGTCTTTAAATAAACATTTTTTTGCATGATCAGTCATATTTTCAAAATTAATACTAAAATTTCACAATTTCTGTGAGGGTATGCATACTTATGAGCACAACTGTAAATGAGTCCGGATGCTAAACTGCTGGCCTGCCTGCCAGTTTAGCACCCAAACATTTGGCGCATTATGAAACAAAACTACGACAAAGGAGACCCTGAACTGTTGAGCAGCTGAAAAACTTTATCAAGCATGAGTGGGAATACATTTCACGTTCAAAACTACAGCAGTTGGTCTCCTCAGTTCCGAAACACAGAGTATTGTTAAAAGAAGAGGTGATGCAACACAGTGGTAAACATGCTCCTATCCTAAGTTTTTTTAAACATGTTGCCGGCATCAAATTCAAAATGGGCATGTATTTTCCAAAAACAATACAATTTCTCAGTTTAAACATTTGATTTGTTGTCTTCTTACTATTTTTAATTAAATGTAGGGATAAATGATTTGCAAACTATTGCATTCTTTTTTTTATTAGCATTTTACGTAGCTTCCCAACATTTTGGGAAACAGGGTTGTAGTTGAAGTAGCGCAATAATGTCAAAGGAATTTGACAACTGTGTTTCAGGCTGATACACGTCTACACATCTAAAAATTAGCACCAGGAAATTTCAAACAGTGATGCAATTGTTTGACTGAGCCTACTTTCTCATTTAAAGGGATAGTTTGGCCCAGATTCATAAATTCGGTGAAAGTCCACTTACCCTGAGTTGTTCCTGAAGGCACATAGTAATTTTTCAAAACAATCCATTATTCAGCTCTGTCCTAGTCAGTAATTAACATTATTAGCGTAGTCCAAATTCATGAATGGGATCGGTGCGTCCCGCTTTACAAAAGCTGCTTTGCAAGCGGTAAGTGGACTTTAAATCAAATATGAATCTGGGCCTAACTATCCTTTTAAAAATGAATGGAGTTATGTTTTATGTTATTGTGGCCACTGTTGAAAGCATTTCAAATATGGGCAGTACTAGTTTTTACATTTTCTCTGTATCTAGCTAGTCTTTTTGAGATTGCAAAACAATTGCTGCTTCTGATAATTCCTCATTACAAGAAGAGCTGGACATAGTTTGCATTCTGGACATTGTGGTGGAAATTCACAATTTTGATGTCACCTTTGATGGTATGTAATGAATATATTTAATGGACAAACATTGGTACGGTGCCTTCAGAAAGTATTCAGACCCCTTCACTTTCTCCACATTTGTCAGGATTTGAAGAGGTACAGTAGCAGGACACAGGTGGTGGAACAAATGGGTATTTATTTCGAAAAGTTTGACACGACATGATGACCATAACATGCAACAGTGACTGACAAAACACACTAGGGCAGGAGAAACGTAAATACAGACATAACGAGGGGGCAAACAAGACACAGGTGAAAGCGATTAAACTGACAATACTAAACTGAACAAACTAGAACTTAAACACACAGAACATAGAAACGGAACGACCGGCACGGCACAGGCCGTAGCCGGCCGTTACAACATTTGGTTGTTTCATAGACTTAATAATAATTGATTCAATATTTTTTGCCATCAGTTTACACACAATATCTCATAAAAACAAAGCATAAATGTGTTTTTAGAAATGTGGGCATTTCTGATCATTGACAAAAAATTCAATATCTCAGGTACCTCAGGTAGCATTCAGACTCTTTGCAACCTTTTTCAACAACCCCAACTTGAATATGATTGGAGTCCACCTCTGGCAAATTCAGTTGATTGGACATGATTTAGAAAGGCACACAATTGTCGATATAGGTCCCACACTTCACAGTGCATGTCATAGCAAATTCCAAACTATATCGTCCAAGGAACTCCGTAGATCTGTCAAGGCATAATATCTGGGGAAGGTTATGAAAACAATCCTCAAGCATTGAAAGTTCCTACGAGCACAGTGGGTCCCATTATTTTTAAATGAAAGAAGTTTGGAAGGAACTTCTAGACTCTTCCTAGAACTGCAATCTGACCTAGCTATGTAATCAGTCAAGAAGGCCCTTGGTCAGGGAGGTGATCAAGAATCCAGTGATCACTTTAACAGAGCTTCAGAGTTTCTCTAAAGTAGATGGGAGAACATACTAGAAGGACAACCATCTTTTCATCACTTTATTAATCAGAGCTTTATTGTAGAGGGGTTAGATAGAAACCATGACATGAAAGACTCTGAAAGCATAACGACGTCTCACTGGGGCGAATATTAATCCTTTAGCACGACAACGATACAAAGCACAGTGCCAAGTCAACGCTGGAGTGGCATCTGGACAAAGCCCAGACTTGAACCCCATTGAACATCTGTGGGGGAGATAAGAATATTGCTGTTTGAGGCATACGTAGACTTAAAGCTTTGATGGTGCTTTTACAAAGTACTGTATTAAGGGTCCCAATAATTATGAATGAGATTTTTAAGCTTTCCTTTTCAATAAATTGGCAGACATTTCTTAAAACATTTTCTCTTTGTCATTATGGAGTATTGTGTTTGTATTGATGTCAAAACAAATGATGCAGTTCAGTTAAACATTTAGTCAATAATACAAAATATGGGGAGAAATGGGTTGGAGTACTAGGCACTGTGAATAGAGCAGCAGTTAAAGGTACTTTGCACTTGGAAAGGATTATATTTTTATTTCAAAGCCAAAAAGGATTTTGTATTAAGATATGCAAAACTGATTCTCCAATAGAAAAACTGCTTGTACCTGATCTGTAGGTGATGTCATGATAGCGTTGTCTAGCACAGCTGATACACAGAAACGTGGCATTAAGTCTTGTGTTCGTGTCACGCTGCACTATAAACCCCTTCAATATAAAGTTGTTTCTGACAAAAATGTGTGTCAGTTTTTCACTTTCACATGGTTGTAATAATGAGTTTTGCATTTAGATTTTGTAAAAATGTACAACTTATTTACTTCTTAATTTTCTCCTGAAAGGTATTTTAGATGCAGTTTGAAAGGGTATGGTTTAAATGTTTTTTTTTTTACTCTTGAACAGACTGTTCAAGACTTCTGATTGGGCTGAGCGGGAACTGCCCTCCTGTAGGTGTGGGACGGCCAAGAGACCAGAGGTGGCAGAACAAAGAGGTTGGGTAGGAATGTAGAGTCTGGTCTGTTGAGTATGCTTTGCAAGCATTTACGGAAGTCGTTCGATGTTGTTCCTCGGCTTAAAACTCTCTGTGAAGGCTGTGTGAATCAGGTTGCCATGGCATCGCATAAGGGGTCCTGCAACTGCAAGTCTCCAGCAGGGAGACGAGAGGAGAAAACCACTTTCCGCCATGGTAGTTGAAGGAAGACGCACTCGAAGGCACTTTGAGGAATCTTGAGGAATTTTGAATGGAATATAAACCTAATGACAGTGTAGATGGATGGATGTGTTCTGCACAAGTGTGCCTCCTTGCTGATTTGCAGTGGTGGTCTGTCACCTTTGGGGCTACAGGGCAGCGACCTCCAGGCGAACTGTTGCAGTTTTCTTCCTGCCATCATACTGTATACATAACGCCATTATGCTCACACACATTGTTGCAGTTGTACGGCTGATGTCTTAAAATTCTACACATGCAATCATATGCTATCTCGGGGTCCCTAATGTCCCTGGATGCTGGTTCGGTAATCTGTCCCAGGTCATTTGGTGATCTGTAGTGCGGGTACAGTATTCATTTTAGAAGCGATTTAAATTGGAATACTGTGTTTGCCCTATTTTATCGACCACTGGCGTGAACTATATCAGTGAAGGCTGTTGTTTTTTTATACCAATAGAATAAAGACTTTCACGTATTCACAAACTGAGAAGAGTTTTTGAATTTTGTTTCTGGGGGTGATAGACAAAGGAACATACATGCCTCCTGCGTGCAAGTTTTTCAGACTAGCCCAGTCTGCATCAAAGCTTTCAGAGGAGAACGGAGGAGAGTACCATTATGCCTCTTGGAACTCAGCTGTTTTAAATGCAATGGACAGATATTGCTAGTGAAAGTTATTTAGTAGCATCCTTGAGCTAGTTGTTCAGACGAAAGCTTGCTGCAACATTGCTTTTCTGAGGAAACTTAAAACACTATAAATATTGCCAAGCCAAGAATGTGCCAATGATTTATGCAGAAGAAACATGGAAAAGTTGGTGTTAGGAATACGGTCATGTAAAAAAGTTTTATATATTTATATATACTTTTTTATATTTGTAGTCATTAATATTATAGCAAAATTCCAACAATTTTAGTGATAAAGGTAACCCAATTTAACAAATCACACACCATTTATGCAATTAAAATACACAGAAATGTATTTTCCTTTTGCGTACCAAAAATTTGAATTAAGTTGTCACAGTCAGGGAGGCAGGACACAGGCACAGACTTAAAGTGAAACATCCTTTTAATGTTTTTCTTACAGCTGAACCAAAAAGCGGCAAGGCAGACCACAAACTGAGTGTAACCCAAACACAAACAATGAACCACAAACTAAAACAAAACCAGAGCAACGTAAATAGTGTCCCCAATCAGAGACAACAAGGCGCAGCTGCCTCTGATTGGTGTGAACAGAACTGCAGCGCAGAGATGCCTAGAGGCACCCCAGCCAGGACCTGACATTGGTGTACCAAAACAGGAGCAAAATCATGAGAGAGCAACTTAGGAAGGTCCAGCCTTCCAAAAAGAGAGAAACCCGGTCTGGTTTGGTCCTAACCATATGGGTGTGGGGTAACAAATCATGCCAAGATCAAAACACCTATCCAATGCCGTCAGAAGAATTATCAGTGCACATGAGTCTGGGAGGTGTAACAAAGCCATTTCCAAACAATTGGAAGTACCTCATTTGAATGTCCAACGGATCATCTACAAGTGGAGAAAAGTCCAGATCACTGGCAATCTACAAAGGAATCAAGGGATCAATAGCCCTCTTTGTCCACAGTTAAAGTCAAAGTGTGTTTTACATGGTACAGGAAGGAAGAAGCCTCTGCTATCAGAAAAAAATGTTGAGACAACTGATTTTTTTCCAACAACACATCCGTGGTAAAGACCAAAACTACAAGAACAATGTGCACTGGACAAATGATTCAAGGATCTTTGGCTGCAAGGCCAGATGCTATGTTTTGCAAAAACAAAACACTGCCTTTGAACAAAATAACCAGATACTGACAGTAAATCATGGAGGAAATGGCGTTATTGTTTGGGGTTGCTTTGCTACTTGCCATCATTGAGTCAACCATGAATTCCATATTGTACCAGAGAATTCTTGGGGACAATGTGAGGCCATCTTTCAAAAAGCTGAAGCTGAACCGGACATGGATCTTGCAAAATTACAATGCTCCATAACGCACAACAAAGCTACAACAGAATAGCTCAAAAAGAAGAATTGGTGGGTTATGTAATGGCTGATTCAAATCCCAGATCTCAATCATATTGAAACACTGTGGGGGATTTTGAAGCGGGCTCTGTATGCAAGAAAGCACTTGAACATGACACAGTGGAAGCAGTACAGTAAAATGAAATTTGGGCACAAATTCCTCCCAGACTATGTAAGAGACTAATAGACAGTTGTTTTTATAGAGATGGGAAAAGAAACATTTTTAAAACGTGTTGATTTCTGTAGTGTCAGAAAGTTACATTCTCCCTGGGGCACTTGCCAAACTCTATTCTATGTCTTGATATTTCCAGGTGGCTTCAAAGTTTTACTCAGTCCAAAATACATATTGTCCATCTGCATTACTATGCTAAGACACAATAAAATTTAGCATGTTCTGCAAAGCGTCTGTTATTGCTGTGTCACCTGGGAGAGATCGACAACAGCAGCATTAGGTTGCTCCTCTAGACACGGACCCTTCCTCCCCCTGGTCCCTTCTTTCACCCCCCCCCCCTGCCCCCCTACTCTCCCTAGGCAGTACGAGGGGAGCTATGAGGAGAGCTGAGCCACTCAGCCAAGCCAGGAGCCACAATTAAAACAACTGCTCCACTTTCCCAACCCCTCTCCACCCCGGGCCTGGCGGCTCTCGCTGCTTGGCTGCAGTTCAGCTCCGATATGACAGCCACTTAGAGGCCGTTTTTAGAAGGAAACTGTTTGCGGCTCTGACCTCCCAAGGGAGGATGGTTGGTTTTAGCCCAGTTACAAGACAATGAAACCCCCTTCCAACCTCCATCCCACAGGGATAAAAATAGATCTACTGGTTGTGCTGTAAGAAATGCACGGTTTCCAAAGTAACTGAAGTCCATTATGTTCAGCTTCCTCCTATCAATTTGTTGTTTTCCTGTGCGCTATCAGTTGTTCGTGGCTGCCTGAGACTGACGGCACCTCAGTAATGATGAGACACAAGAAGACATTTCAGTATGAGTAAGTATAATGAGCCCTAAGGAAACGTGTGGAGGAACCCTAGTTAGGCGGGGAGCTGATGTTGAGTCAGAGGGAGAAGTGAGAGAGACAGACGGAGAACACGTCGCTCACCGGTTTTTGACACAACGTTCTTCAGCATCAATGAAAACGTTATCTTCTAAAAGATGTAGAATAACTGTTCGTCTTGCACATGTTGAAATTGTTTCCCCTCCCTTCATTTCTGTCACACGTGAAGAATCTGGCTGTTGAGACAATGTTATGGTGGAGTTGGGGCCGCTGGCGAACATTCAGGCGGGGTCAGAGGTCCTCTGTGTGTAGATGCTACTTTGGTTTTTATTACACTCTCTTGGCTGTGACATAAAGGGGGACTGGGCAGAACACAATAGTGTTTCTAAAGCAGTGTTACTATTCTGTCTCGTTTATTACTCTCCTACTTCATTGCACCAAGGAAAGTGAAATAATGCCTAGAACGTTATCCACCACACACTCAGCTGTCAATCAGTCGGCCAATTCTGTAGAGAGAAGAGGCGAAACGACATAAATACAGTCACGTATGTCATACACCGTAGATTTTCAAGCATTGAAATAATTTTCAAGAGTAGAAATGCTCACACCAAACTGCGAAAATGTGTAATGGCAGTGTTTGCACCCGACAAGATTTCCATTTAAAACCATTCAGCCACGCATGACTGTGAAATACTCTATTGATCCTGGAATGGGCCTGGAGTAGAGTGTGAGGCAGGAGCAAAGTGATTACAGAATACTGATTACAGCCTGTCTCAGATGCTAAACCATCGTTTTATTACAGGGGCACTGAATTATCGCACCAGTTGAATGCAAGCAAATATGAATATCAGAACATATTGATCAACAATGAAAATGAATCATAAGCCTCAAGTGAATGTTGTGATGGTTAAAAGTTAGAGTATTTGGCACCCATACAACAAGCACCAGAGTTGAAAGTTTAAAGTCATTTCTAGTAGGATTCTTTACATATTGTTTAAAATCGCAAAGGTTAATTAACTTAGTTATGGACCTTTGTTGCTGCTAAAACTTTTTTGTTTGATCAAAAACTAGAATATAGATCTCCGCTAAAAAGTGAACATTTTTGTTTTTCTGACTGACTGGTTTCTTGTGTTCCCTAGATCATAGATGAAGAGGACACCCAGTTCATGACCAACTGTCCCCCAGCTGTCACAGAGAGTACCCCCCGCAGGAGAACCAGGATACAAGTTTTCTGGACAGCGCCCCCGTCCGGAAGTGGCTGTGTCATCCTCAAGTGGGTACTTTTAATACCGGCAGTTCCATTGAGCTATGATAGAACTGGACAGATTGTTGTTGTAATGTAATCCACTTACAGGCGCACAAGCCGATTTGTGGACAAGCTGTATCCAGTTTGCATTCAGTGTACTAGGATTACCATGACATCATGTCATCTAAAACAATGTAAAAAAAAAATGGCGCAAATATATATTTAATTAGTTTTCACTAATAAATGAGAAATGTGTAGAATATGTGGAAGCTAGGTGAATTTCAGCAACAGCAGTTTGCGTTCAAACTCGAGCTTCCATAGCTATTTTACTTTCATCAATCTATGATTTGAAATTGGTTGAACTGTATAGAACTTTTGCAACCAGAAATTAATGTGCTTAATCCGGAGACCACTTCTCTTGGGAGATCACTTATCTGCCAGACAACAGAAGCTGATCCGATGTTAAAAATGCAATTTTGTATTCATTATTTTTTCATTATGTTTAGTAATGCTTTTGGAAAAATTCATTGTTTGAAAATTGCCTAAAAAATCTTTTTATTTGCCTGGGATTTGGGAGAACACTCAGCAGTATTGTTGTGATAAATATTGTAGGTGTCTATATGTGGCTGTTCTAGAACACCATGTCTTTCCAGTTGACTTTTTATAGGCTTACATTTGCCAGAGAACACAAAATGGATGCTGATTTGTATTCTGTTAGTGATGTGAAGTTATAGAAGTACAGACCATGTCAGACCAAGCTGCACAGCAATGCAAGTCTAGCAGATGAGCTAAATGCCTTGTATAATAGTTTGAGGCAAGTTACGCTGGACCATGCATGAGAGTGGCAGCTGTTACATACTGGGTTCTCATTCTCTCTATGTTCTCACTTTTTCTCTGTGTTCTCTCCCTCACTGTCTTATCACTGTCACTGTGTTCTCACTCTCACTGTCTTATCACTGTCCTTGTGTTTTCACTCTGTGTTCTCATTCTCTATGTTTTCACTCTCTGTGTTCTCACTCTATGTTCCCAGAAACTTCAATCTCTGTTCTCGCTCTCTTTCTGTGTTCTCACTCACACTGTTCTCACTCTATGTTCTCACAAACTTTAAACTCTGTTCTCACTCTCTTTCTGTGTTCTCACTCTCTGTGTTCTCACTTTGTATTCTCACTCTCTCCATGTTCTCACTCTGTGTTCACATTCTTTCCTTGTTCTCGCTCTCTCTGTGTTCTCATTCTTTCTGTGTTCTCACTCTCTCTGCATTCTTAATTGTTGTGTGTTCTCACTCTCTGTGTTCTCACTCTCTTTAGCCAATAGAAGTATTTTAAACTGGTCAACGTTTGCAAGGCCCCAGGTCCAGATGGACTATTCAGGCACATAGTCGATGCCTGGCTTTGAATACGCAGGCAGGTGTTTTCACTGAAACCGCCAACCGCTCCCTGACCCAGTCCCTAATACCAACAGGTTTCAGACGAACTTCAAATTTTAGCCCTGTGCCTGAGAGCGCCAAAGCAACCTAAATGACTGCTGCCAGTAGCACTGACATAAGTACCTGTGAAATAGTTTTAAACACTTCTCATGCCTCTCGTTGACACTGTACGCCTGAATACAGTACTCAGGAGCCGCTCCGACCTGCTCACCCCCACCTATGTGGGAATGATTTTTACGGAATACCGCTCAGCGTTCCACACCGTAGTGCACTTAGTGGACTCTGGGACTGAACACATCCCTAGGCGACTGGGTGCTGGACTGCCAGGCTGCCCCCAGGTGGTGAGGGCAGGAAACAACACATCCATTCTCACCCTCAACACAGGGGCCCCTCAGGGGTGCGTGCATAGTCCCCTCCTGAACTCCCTGTTCATGGTGACAACATGACAGTGGTAGGCCTGATCGTTGATGGTGATTGACGCTGCATACAGGGAGGACTTCAGTGGCCTTGCATTGGGATGCCAGGACAACAGTTTTCATCAGCAAGACATCATCAAGACAGGTACAGATTACAGGAAATGAAGTGTTCAGAAAGTCCCAGTGATTTATACAAATGATTTGGCTACAGTGATTTGGACAAATGAACATGGTGCACAGACTGACCCAAAGACCTGAAATGATTTGGGTTGTGCATTCGGTCACATGCATCACAGGAGCCAAGCTCTGTTCCACCCAGGGCCTCTTGACCAGCCATGTCAGACGGAGGCCGTAAGAATAGTGACTCCAGCCCCAAAACCAGACACTATTCTCATGATTACCACAATGGCCAGCATGACATGTCTTGAGCCAACAACTCCCTATACAAATTCAACCCCTAAGATAAGACTGAAAACTAGACTGCAACATTATTACTCAGTGACTGCCCAAACTATTCGCACAGTCATTTTTTGGCACTAACTCTCAGTTACTGACTTGGTTCACATATACCGGTAACACATTCCCAAAGAAAACACAATGCTGAGTGTTCAAATCTGAGCAAAGCCCACCTCATCAGCCTAAAGGCATTTTCCAAGCACGGTTAGACCAATTGAGCACACCCACATGCGCCTGGATCAGCTGATAACCACAGCATAATTCAAATAATTAGGTTAGGGTTAGGTCCCCCGGAGACCTAAACTATTATCATAATCGTAGAGCGCTGATGAGGCATGCTCCGTAGTCACCAAGTCCAAGATGTCCACTAAGCAATTGTCCCTACTAAAACAATGAGGTTTGCCATGATGCCCTGTATATTTGTAGTTTGAAACCCACCCAGTTGGCACACAACAGGACAAAGTGGGATACGAACCGTTAAGATTACAGACAAGAAATCAAATACCTCAGTCCATAACCTGGACAATCCCAAAATGTATGCATTAGTGGACCAGCTTCACCGCAGACATGCAGACGAAGGTCTTTATTAGAATATTAATTATTGATTTTTATAATAATAATAATAAACCTTTATTTACATAGCCCCTTTCATACAAAGAATGCAGCTCAAGGTGCTTTACATCAATAAAATCTGAGATCTTTTTTTTATGTCAATTAAAGTCAAGGAAAATATAAAAGCAAACAAGGAAAACATAAAAATGATCAAAATATAAAACTGGATTGGGTAAAAATCTTAGATAGAAATGCTATAACCCTTTACTAAAAGCGCTTAGGGCATAAAATAGATGATTTTTGTCAGATGATTTTTGCCGTGTTGCATCGCGTTGTGCTGCAGTGAGGGACACATTTGGGTGGGGGTATTGCTGTTTGGGGAGAAAAGGTCAACCAACTTGCATGAGATAGATACTTTTCTTCATCCAACTGCAGCCTCCCTCAATACATAGACTGAAAGACTTTTAAATCCCACATAAATACTCTTCCGAATGGATTGGGTTTGCCAATTGGGTGGAAATGCTGTGTTATTAATTCCAAACTTTTATATCTATTTTTGGAAACTTAAAATATCTCCCTTACCAAATAAATTGAGCCGTCCCCTGGTGAGTTGGAAAGGAACGGTCATTCTGAGGAATAGCCTTACTCTTACTGCAATTTACCTTATATCCAGAAAATTGGCCAAATTGTCTTATAAATTGTAACAAACTCGGTATTGAACGGCTGGAATTTGACAGTGTTAATAATATGTAATTTGTTTACAGGTTGATTTTAAAGTCGTAACTCCTCAGATGGATTCTTATATCCTCCTGTGCTCTAATGGTAGAGTGGCTAATGCCACAGTGAATAAACCTGGGCAGGTGGTTGCAGAGTGTGTTGCTGCAAAGGATCTGATATTACACATTTTCACTGATGCAATAGGTTCATGACAGAGCATCCTAAGCCATCTCACGATAACAGGCCCAACATCAAATCTAGAGAGAGCATAGAACAGATAAGGCCAGTCTTTTCTATGACAAGATTTCTCTGCATCCAGTGATACTGCTATAGCTGGAGAACACTATATATTATATAACACGCCATATGATGTAACATGAAAAATTCTCATGTTTTTGGAGAAAACGTGACTTGCAAGGAACCCCATCTGGTCCAGATGTAATTAGGATGGTTTAGTCCTTTCTAAGTGCATAGTGAGGATCTTGGCTAACACTTCATTGTAATTATTCATTAAACTTAAGGGTCGAAAGTTTTTAATTTGCATAGTGCCCCAGAA
>JACXGI010004081.1:0-56338 GCA_016801175.1 Esox masquinongy
TCTAATTTTCGGAGATACTGAATTTGGGATTTTCATTAGTTGTCAGTGTTAATCATCACAATTAAATGAAATAAACATTTGAAATATATCAGTCTGTGTGTAATGAATGAATATAATATCCAAGTTTCACTTTTTGAATGGAATTACTGAAATAAATCAACTTTTTGATGATATTCTAATTATATGACCAGCACCTGTATATACAAAAATAATTTGTTTTCTCTCTCATGTATAAGTGAGGAAAATTTTGAAACAGCACATATAACATCAGCTAGAGTGCTACTAAGACTAAACATAGCAAGCTACCTTCAGACGGGTGACAAATAAACGGAAAAACCGACAAGTGACTCAGTAATGGGTTGGGCCACCACAAGACGCCGAAACAGCCTTAAAGTGACTTTGCATAGATTCTACACATCTCTGGAACTCTACTGCAGGGATGCGACACCAGTCTTCCAAAAGATATTCCCTGATTTGGTGATTTGATGATGGTGGTGGAGCGGCTGTCGTGTTGGGCCAAAATCCCCCATTGGTGTTCAGTTGGGTTTGGATCTGGTGGCTGCAAAGGCCAAAGCATAGGAAGCATAGGATAATTTTCATACTCATTAAACCATTTAGTAAACCCTCGTGTCTTGTGGATGGGGAAATTCTCATCCTTGAAGAGACCAAATAATAATAAAAATGCCACAGAGCGTGATAGGAATTTAATTGCTTAATTGTATCATGCAATACCCCTGTGTGGGAGCATGTTCCTCCACTAATTTATTCAGGTTTTTCCTTTAACTTGCCACCTGTCTGGATCTATCTCTCTGTCCAGTACCACTAGCCTAGGACATGTATACAAAACGTGGTTATTTTCTTGGTAATAGATATATAACATGGCTAGGATAGGCTATGACATTGGGAATTTCAAACAACATAAAGTTAGCTAGATTGCCAAGCAAGCTAGTTGTTATCTAGTTAACTGCTAAGACTGAAACCAAAAACCTACATATATTTCTGTCCAGCACCACCTGCCCTTGACACATGTACAAATAGTGTTTGTTGCTGGGTTACAGTTATTCAAAAAAAAAAGAAAAATAACTAATGAATACTATGAATGTGCAGTAAGGAAAGTGTAGTAGTAAAAATCATAACTGAAGAATTGAAAAGAGAGCAACCTTGATGTTGTAGTGAAATAATTGGTGGCGTATTGTGCCACACTGCAAGGGGAAAGCTCAAGACCCAGAGGTTGAAAAATGCTTTCAGGGTGTTCAATGTAAAACCATAGCACAGCACATATTTTAATAGCATTCTACCTAGCGTCAGGTGAATGCTGATATGTGCTATGTTATCAATTTCACAAACATCCTTTGAATGCCTTTTCTCTGCTTCTGTTGTTCCTTCTACAACTGAAATGTTAATCTTCCATCAAGGTTGTGTGACCTTCAATTATGTGTTTCAACAACCACTGTTTGGAACATTTCGAAGAGGGCAATGATATTCCAATTTTAGTGAAAAATGAAAACAGAGCTAACTTAAACACAAAAAGATATAACATAAAAACATGTGGCCTTCAGTCTCAGGATAACATTCTGTTCCAATTCATAAAGTACTAGTGTGTTGTTTCAACAAAATCCCTTCCTGCTATCGTTGTGAACTAACTAACATGATTCTATGGGTCAGAGGAAAGGGCTTTCAACACAGAGAAGAGATTATTTGTTAAAGTCGTTTCATACTCCTTCTTGGACTATTATTTTCAGGCACTGACTAATAATCGGCACTGAGTTTCTCCTCCAACCCTGAAGGAGGTGTGTCAAATAACACTTTAATTTGTGCCTCACGGGCACCATTAGAGCCGAGTGTAGGCAAGTAAGATGAGCTACGAAACCTTCCCACTAGAGACTAACGAAGAGGAAGAATGATTGAGAGAAAGTGAGACTTGGACTGAGAGAGATCAAGAAAGAGTGAGAACTTGTACAGCCGGGCGGACTTGGACCATGTCAAAACTCACCAATAATGCACCAATATTTCCTCATCTGTGTCCAGATGTCACGTGTGTTTTGGATCCGGAGTGCAATAAGTAGTGGTGTCTCTACAATGCAGCCGTGTGCTCAGCTTGTTCTGACAGGAGACCCGGTTCAGTGAGCAGCGCAGTGATCTGGTCACCAGTGCTCATTAAAGTATTACTCCATAGACACGGCAGCCAGTGCCGGCTCTAGTGTTTTGGGGGCCCTTAGGAAAATTTGATTTGGGGCCCCCTTTCCAATATTGGTCGAGGGGCCCTAAGCTTTATGCCTAGAACCAGCCCTGACTGCAGCATTTCTGCACTGAGAGAGAGGAGAGGTAGATAGAAGACAGATGGGGAGTGAATGAGCGAGGACAGAGTAAGAGAGAACAGAGGGAGAGTAAGGACACAGGGAGAAAGGATAAGTGGAGACAGGATAAAGATGCACATACCAGTTTTACTTACTCAAACATCTTCTGAGGACAGAAAGAAATGTGATTGGTACAGGCGAACACCCAATCTAAATGGAGAGGAGGAGGTGCTCATGAACATTTCAAATTACATCAAGAAGCACCCAATTCTGCTAACATCTGCAAAAGAGTAAGATTGCCTGTTATGTTATAATGAACGTTACTTGATTACGTAATAAATGTGATGTAATTTAGCTAACATTCAGCTGTGAATTTTTGGTCTAGATAACATTCACTTGCTCTTTCAATCCAGCTTGAAATGATCATGAGCACCATCTCCTCTCCATTTCGATTGGGTGTTCAACTGAACCAATCACATTTCTTTCTGCCCTCAGAAGACGTTTGAGTAAGTAAAACCGGTATGTGCGATAAGCCAGATAGCGAGACCGTGGAGAGGGATGTAGATGGGAGACAGAGAAGACAGGGAGTAAGCGAAGAGAGAAGGAGAGAGGGAGAAAGAAGACAGACGGAGAGACAGACAAACAGAAAGACAGAGGGGAGAAAAGTTTGAGAGAAAGGCCTCCTGTTCCATGTCCCTTTCACCTCTATCGCCTGTAGCTACACTTAACACTCATTTCCACTAAGCACTGCAGCACATATTCAATATCCCCCGAGGACAAGTGATGCACATCATTTTGGGAATGGGGAGGCTGGGCCTATGACACACTAAATTCAACAGTTCAGTCTGTGAGAGCAGCTGGTGACTGGTGCCATAGATCATGTGGCTGACAGAGGCTCCCTCACCTAATTCCTGTAACCACTGCTCTCAAAGCGGATCTGAATTAGTCCTGTCCTGCTCGTGGCCAGTGAAATGCCACTCCACGCCTGCTCTTTTAATGTAAGCCCTGGGATTAAACACAGCTCCGGGACACAGATTGGGTGAAGCAGTGGAGGGGGCCCTGATTGGCCCAACAGATGGGTTTTAGTAGGGAAAGAAGCTTTAATCAATCCAGTTTGGACATTTGTTTACAGAGTCCAGCCTCACCGGAAAGCGGCTTTTATTCAGAGAGGAGAGGAAACGATCTGGCCTGGGGAGTTGTTGGATAAATGTGCATGCTCGCTTTCTAATTGATTTATTTATTTAGGTCTCCGTTACTCCATTGACCAGATCCTTTCAGAGTATATACTACCTTTCAATTTTTGGGGTCACTTGTCCTTGTTTTTTTGTCCATTATAATAACATCAAATTGTTCAGAATTAGTGTAGACATTGTTAATGTTGTAAATGACTATTGTAGCTGGAAACGGCTGATTTTTAATGGTATATCTACATAGGCGTACAGAGGCCCATTATCAGCAACCATCACTCCTGTGTTCCAATGGCAGGTTGTGTTTGCTAATCCAAGTTTATCATTTTAAAAGGTTAATTGATCATTAGAAACCCCTTTTGCAATTATGTTAGCACAGCTGAAAACTGTTGTGCTGATTAAGGAAGCAATAAAACTGGCCTTTAGACTAGTTGAATATCTGGAACGTCAGCAATTTTGGGTTCGATTACAGGCTGAAAATGGCCAGAAACAAAGAACTTTCTTCTGAAACTCGTCAGTCTGTTCTTGTTCTGAGAAATGAAGGCTATTCCGAAATTCGAGAAATTGTCAAGAAACTGAAGATCTCATTTAACAATGTGTACTACTCCCTTCACAGAACAGCGCAAACTGCCTTGAACCAGAATAGAAAGAGGAGTGGGAGGCCCCGGTGCATAACTGAGCAAGAGGACAAATACATTAGTGTGTAGTTTGAGAAACAGACACCTCACAGATCCTCAACTGGCAACTTCATTAGATAGTACCTGCAAAACACCAGTATCAACGACAACAGTGAAGAGGTGACTCCGGGATGCTGGCCTTCTAGGCAGAGCTGTAAAGAAAAATCCATATCTGAGACTGGCCAATAAAAAGAAAAGATTAAGATGGGCAAAAGAACACAGACACTGCACAGTGGAAGATTGGAAAAAAGTTTGAGGTGTTCGGATCACAAAGAAGAACATTCATGACACGCAGACCAAATGAAAAGATGCTGGAGGAGTGCTTGACGCCATACGTCAAGCGAGGTGGAGGCAATGTGATGGTCTGGGGTTGCTTTGGTGTTGGTGGGAGATTTGTACAGAGTAAAAGGAATCTTGAAGAAAGAAGGCTATCACTCCATTTTGCAAAGCCATTCCATACCCAGTGGACGGCGCTTGATTGGAGCCAATTTCCTCCTACAACAGAAAAATGACCCAAAGCACAGCTCCAAACCATGCAAGAACTATTTAGGGTCAGCTGGTATTCTATCTATAACAGAGTGGCCAGCACAGCCACCAGATCTCAACCCAGTTGAGCTGCTGTAGGAGCAGGTTGACCGTATGGTATGTAAGAAGTGCCAATCAAGCCAATCATTGTGGGAGGTGCTTCAGGAAGCATAGCGTGAAATCTCTTCAGATTACCTCAACAAATTGACAAATATGGCTGTAATTGCTGTAAAATCATTATTTCTATCCTTGTCAATGACTATATTTCCTAATCATTTAGCTATATTTCATATTCAAACTCATTTCATGTAAAGTTAAGCCAGGAAGTATTCATACCCATGCCAAATTTTGAGCTATAGTGAATTTTTATTTGACCAATAGATTTCTTCTGGCTGGAAATGACATGAACAAGTGACAAAACACGGTAAGGTATTGTGCTGAAGATACAAATGAATAACGTAACTATTTCTGCTTTTAGCCATGACTTGCAGTTGACTAGTAACTGACTAGAGAACTACTGCTGTTCAGATGTTCAGCTGTTTTCAATTTATAGGTGATTAGAATTCTCTCTCATGGTGGAAATTACAAGACCATTGTAAATGTATAGAAACTTGCATTTTCTCAAAAAATTGCAACAATTTCAAGGGATATGATTAATGTTGGACATAAAAAACAGAAATAATTACGTTATTCATTTGTATCTCCAGCACAATGTCTTACTGTGTTTTGTCACTTGTTTATGTCATTTCCAGCCAGAAGAAACCTATTGGTTAAATAAAAATTCACTATAGCTCACAATTTGGCATGGGTATGAATAATTTTGGGCTTAACTGTATGTTTTCATGGAAAACAAGGAAATCTCCAAGTGACCCCAAATGTTTGAACAGTAGTGTACATATTTTTCATTTGTTTCCATTTTCATCAGAATAAACCTTTCTTTTTTATAAACATGGTTAGCTGGGTTGGATTAATGTTGCTTTGTGATTTTTGTTCCTTTAAGGACCTACTGTAGATTTTGACAAGTCTTTATTCAGTCCATAGACCATATGATATCCAGTAGAATTTGCTTACAAGAGCAGGTGAGCTGCAACGAAATGTGAAGTAGATAAGTGAAATAAATTTAAGTATCAATAAAAAGTGATACTTTGATGTACTGTGTCATGATTCAATGAGTAATGATTCGGGTTGTTTTTTTGTGTAATTATTCTTATTATTATTTTTAAAAGCAGCCAAATCATTGGTGTTTGTAATATAATGGCCGAAAGGTATATACTGTATAGCCAAAAGCAAGCTGTCAGAAGGATTAGGGCAAACATGACAAGATGAGGTCTATTTCAAGAGTGAATAAAAATAGCCTCATTAGAGTCAAAAGAAAGTCGATGGAGAAAAAAGGAATATATTTACTGTACTTTTATTAGTGTTTGACATCTGACAGCTAGCTGTCATTACTACCAGCTTGACTTGGTAGAACATGACACATCATGAAACCTTAAAGCTAGTAATGCGCGGTGAGGTGTGTAAATTTACTTTTACAACAACAACCTAAAATAGCAATCTGTATTGACAGCTCTGTTCTTTAGTGTGGACTGTTAAGTCAGTTCTACATTAAATTCACACACCGAAAAATAATATCCTACAATGTTATCATTCCAAAGCTTTACAACAACATTGAATTGATTCAAATAATACTGAAAACAGACATTTTGGACCTAAACTGGATCTAAATGTTCCTTTGGGTTGCAGGGATTCTTATGTACCAAAAGGTTGCTACATCGAATCCTTGAACCAGCAGGGGAAAACGATCTTTCTCTCTGTTCCTTAGAAAGACAGTTAAGCCTTATTGCTTGACTGTCGCCCAGTGTGGCACAGCCTAAAACCCCAAGGAATTGGGTTAAATGCGGAAGTAAAATTTTGATGGGACCTTGCGTTCCACTGACAACTGGGCATATGACAACTGGGTAATATTTCATTAATCTCATTCTTGGAGCAGGTCTAATAAATAACCAATCAGCCCTATTCCATCCTATATATGTTTAGCATTAGTAGATTGGTATTCATCAGATTACCAAGTTACCAATGAAGAAGGAAGAATGGTCATACATGGGGCTTTAACTTCTTCTGTGGCCTGCTGACTATTGCCTCCTATGCCTTGCCATCTCTCTTCTATTCTCCAGCAGTCTGCCTGCCTGTCAGTCTGCCTGTCAGTCTGCCTGCCTGTCTGTCAGTCTCTGTCTCAGTCTCACCTCCTTCAGGGGACATACAACTGAGAGAAATGGCTAAGCCTCTTTTTTTATTGCTATTGGTAGCAGGGTTGGAAGATAAGGCGTGTTGTGGTGCTGACCTTTTTTCTTTTCTCTGCAGAAAAAAAATAGAGAGGAAAGAGAACATTGGTATGGATCAAGGGAAGAATCTAACAACAAACATACCCATCATACCACTGTATACAGGCTGAAGATTTCATGTTCTTTCTTCAGCTCGCCAGCTAAGAAAATACAGCCTTCTTGTCGGAAATATTTAAACCGTGTCACTGGTAAAGTAAAATGACTAGGACCAAATTTGAAATCAACATGAAAAATAGCATGTTGCATACTATATCTGGAATGGGATGTCTAATCCATTGGTTGGCTTGTGTTTTCATCTCCTGTTAATCTAGGACATGATCAAAGTGTTTTTCTTCTGTTCTCTCTGAATTTTTTTCCTTTTTTTCCAATTCCTCTATGATTAAACATTACCGAATCGAAAGGAAATTCCCACTAGCACTGTAGGAGTATAAAAACAGAGCAGCATATGTAAACCTTTCCCACCCTCACCTACTATAACACATTGAAATGTAGACCACCAACACAGAAACAGGCCACACAAATGCAATCACATAGCCAGTGAGAATATAAATATTCTAAATGGCAGCATGGGTCTCAGTTGGTGGAGCGTGGTGCTTGCAATGCCAGGGTTGTGGGTTTGGTTCCCATGAGGGCCAGTATGAAAATGTATGTACTCACTGCCCTGGATAAGAGTGTCTGTTAAATGACTTAAATGTAAATGGGTATTCAAATCCTACCCTGGAGGTCCAAAGCCTGCTGGTTTTCATTTCTACTTGATGAGTAATTGCACCCACCTGGTGTCTCAGGTGTAAATCAGTCCCTGATTAGAGGGGAAGAATGGAGAGAAAAAAGCAGTGAAACTGGATTCCAGGTCTATATTTAAATCGAAGGCACCTACAGTAACAGGAAAATAAATCACAAATGATACATTGCCAGTAAAACATATTCACAGTGGTTCCTGACTAGGCTTAACGTGGCTTAGCTATACCAGCTAAAAGCCCTACCTATAACTACTACTACATAATTCAACAACGCCTGTCAATCAGAAAGTCCAGACACGTTCCTCTGGCCGTCTCTCAGAATAGGCAGCTTAGTGACAATCTGCTATCGACATCAGCCTGCTACCTGAGAGCCTTGTCATATTGAACCATGCAACGCAGCTCTGTCATGTCAGATTGTGTGGCGCTGTTGAAATGTGTCATCTACCACACAAGTACAAACACCAACACAGACAGACGGACAAGCAGCTCCGGCCTTGCAAATACACACACGTCGCACGCTATTTAGGTCTGACAGTAAACATTGAGAAGCACTCTGGGGAATTGAGTGGCTGTGTCGTATACCTCTGAAAAAAAGCCCGGGCAAACCGTGTAACTTGTGCTTTATGTATTGATGTATATCCTAAAAGGAATTTCATGTACGTACATTCATAAATACATTTTTTCGAGGATCGTGTGTCCTGACCAGGAACATCTCCAGGTCCTGTTTTGAAGTCTCTGTATGGCGCCAGGTGGATGCCAAATGGTGCATGTGTGCAAGATTATACATCACCTAAAGATATGAGAACACGACTCGTGAACAAGTTGTTGTGTGCACGCTTGAGGAAGAGTATACACAGAGAGAGTAAATTTGAGTCGCAAGCAGAAAAAAGAAATCCAGGGCCTCACGCATAAAGCCAGTGTTTATTGTAGATCCAACAACATCTTGTTAGTCTTTGCGTCACTATTCAACAACAGACCAACAATTTTAGAATTATGCACGCATTTGTTATAATATTCAGATGTAATAAATAAAACAACCAACCACGTGAATGGATGTTTTATTAATATTCCATCTCCAATGTTTTTTAAAAACATGTCTTTTTTAGCTAGAACACAAATGTGTTAGCTACACATATGGATAGCTAGTTAGGGAACTGAACATAATAAAAAGAAAGCTGTCTTTAAGTGATGTATAATCTTGCACACATGCACCATTTGGCATCCACCTGGCGCCATACAGAGACTTCAAAACAGGACCTGGAGATGTTCCTGGTCAGGACACACAATCCTCGAAAAAATGGATTTATGAATGTACGTACATGAAATTCCTTTTAGGATATACATCAATACATAAAGCACAAGTTACACGGTTTGCCTGGGCTTTTTTTAATCATCCTGTTATAATCATCTGGCATATATCTGGAGATACTGTACAAGCAAACATGAAAAATATTTATAGGCATCCTCATTTGTAATTGACTAACTATTGGCTACTGGCAGGTAGCTACTGTAGCTATCTAGGCCTAAGAGAACACTTTCAACAGTCTTAATCATTATTTTACTAAATTAAAAGGTTTACAGATCTATTTACATTATTTACAGGGTTACCATGTCAGTAGATCTTTCCATGTACAATATTTACAGGTTTAACATGTCAGCAGATTATCCCATGTACATTATTTACAGGTTTTGTCATTAGATCTTTCCATGTACAATATTTAAAACATTTCATTAGATCTTTCCATGTGCAATATTTCCAGGATTAACATGGCAGTAGATTATTTTACTTGTACAATATTTAAAGGTACAACATGCCAGTAGATCTGTGTATGTACAACATTTACGGGAATAGTTTCACATTTCATTCTTCATTGTACAGATGTAGCTCTGTTAACTGGCATGCTGATGTACTTGTTTGTGTAAGAATTGTGCAGTGTGAGTTTTGCCAGTCTCTTTGGGCACCGTCACATTTCGCATACTACCCATATTATATAGTATGTCAGATTAAGAAAAGTATGTCCCAAACCATAGTGGTTTTGGCATTGTAAAGTTTGTCTGCAGTCTCACTAGCATGGCTTCAATTCTTATGACCATTCCATGGTAGTAAGATAGCAGTGCTATTGGCTTGTACGCGATTCATGCAGCCAGGGGACAAAAGCCATACATGAATGCTATTTGTAGTGGAAGTTAACCTGTCATCAAAAAATACTAATAAATAGTTAGCTAATTAATTCATTAGTTAGCTAATTTTTCTAGCTAAATATTCAAACTTGGTGGGATTTTAGTGTGTGAAAAATTGGTATTAAATACGCAATTTTATGAGAAGTTAGTGTGTCCCAGTACTGGCACACTGGCATACCACATACTAAACAGCACGTACTTTATCATCGCCGGTTGCAGTACGTAATTTTAGTATGTAGTATATGAATGAAGATGTAGCACTGGTAAACTACTATTAGATGGCAACACTCTGGTGCACTTATCTATTGCCTCCATGATATGTTGGATTGGGTCATAGGATTGAGTCATCAAGGCCTGATGTGGACATCAAGCTGTTTATTTGCACATGGAGGATGAGCATGACTGTGGTGGGGAAGCGTACATACCCCTGGTTCCTTAGTGTACTCAGCAATGCTGGGTGGGTTTGGGTTAGTAAGTTGGCATAGTTGTGCCGACTGCTGATGAAACAGGTGAAAGAAGTAGGTGAAACAGACATTGAGTAATTCCTACATGTTTTGCATAAAATGTTCTTCAGTTGGTTGTGATTTTGTTTCCATTTCCACAACCATGATCTCCTCTAGCTGTTCTGTGAATGGATTTGGTCTGATGGTGTCAACGCACTCAATTAGCATTTGCTTCATCGGTCTGACATTCTTAAATTGGCTGATGGCAATTAGCTTTAACATGCTTTTGCGAGAGGGTGGGCAGCTGACAGTGCAGGTTCTCGTTGGCATTGGAGACAGCTTGTGAAAAAGCACCCTAATTGTGGGCCTGGGTTGCAGATGTTTATTGTCTAGTAAAAAGTTTGCACTGCAGACAAAACTTTTGATGGACAATACATAAAATAAGAATTGAACACTCCCTGGCAGCCCTATAACTTTTTCTAATGAAGGCATTCATGGGTGATCTTATATATTCATTGTTAATTGTCAGTTTTCAGTGGAAAAGTCAAGAAACCCTCTTTCCTTGTCCCTGGGTCATACTGCAGGCCTTTTTTTTGGCCATTTAATGTAATACAGCTCCAGAAAAAATTAAGAGACCACTGCACTGCACCTTTTTCTTTCCTTTCCAAAAAAGTCGAAAAGGAAGGTTTTGAGTGAGGAATAGAAGGGTTAAAATTAAGAGACCACTGCAATTTGAACGCTTCTGTTCCTGACTCAAAACTTTCCTTTTAAATTTTTTTGGAAAGGAAAGAAAAAGGTGCAGTGGTCTCATAATTTTTTCCGGAGATGTATTCGGATTAAGAAAAGAAACAAAACAAAAGGTTAAGCTAAAAGTCTATAAATTCATTCATTTTCTGGACGTTCTGCATAGTAATCATATTTCTTTGTTGACACAGTTTAATGAAGAAAGGGCCGGATTCCTCTGGTAGGCTTGCCAACTTGATCGCAAGATGTTGTACCCAATGTCTTTTGGAGTTACTCCAGTCTCCTTATTGATGTTGTACCCAATGTCTTTTGGAGTTACTCCAGTCTCCTTATTGATGTTGTACCCAATGTCTTTTGGAGTTACTCCAGTCTCCTTATTGATGTTGTACCCAATGTCTTTTGGAGTTACGCTAGTCTCCTTATTGATGTTGTACCCAATGTCTTTTGGAGTTATGCTAGTCTCCTTATTGATGTTGTACCCAATGTCTTTTGGAGTTACGCTAGTCTCCTTATTGTCCTACGTCCAGCTGCTATCTCTGCATTTCAGTTGAACATACACCTTGTACCTTCAGTTTACCTCCTTGCACATTTAGAATTGCCATTGTGCTTGTATTCTTACAGTTGTTACACACGCATGTCAACCTCGGGACCTCATTGCTGCTATCTCTGCATCTCGGGTGCACATGCTACCTTACTACATCACTCTTTCATTTGCCTTGTGTTAGAAATCAGCCGTTTCGTATAGTGTTTGAAATAATTATTGCATATCATATTGTCAAGGGAGAGAGTAATTCAATTATTTATTGCAGCATTAGATAGTCTTGTTCATAAGGTTACGGACCTGGTCTTCCTTACACAACCTCAATCTCATCTCACTCAATCTCTTCTCAATGTAATGTTGGTTACAAGCTGATATATAAATTGAAGGGTGTGTCTACCTAGCAAAGATCAGGTTTCCAAGACAGTAACCCCCATCCCAAATAGTCAATGTAAACATTCCTGTGGTTATCAGAGCGCAACCTACAGAGAGAATCTAAACAGAGATTTTTCTGTTCTTCTCATTATCTAGGCACATTCACTTCCAATGAAACGTACATTCATATTGTAATTATTAATGCTCAGATTCCACACTTGTTTGCACATCTTGAATATGCCATTTTAACTATTATCCCACTTGTAACATACACTATACCAAATACTGTAAAATTTATGCCCCACTCTATTTGCCTTATTGCACATTTAGTATTGCCATTTGTACTGCATTTGCCTCATTGCAAATCTACACATTCCACTTGTAATATGCATATACGTAATACTTGTAAATGTTCTGCCCTCCTCTATTTGCCTTATTGCACATTTAGTATGGCCATTTGTACTGCATTTGCCTCATTGAACATCTACACATGCCACTGGTAATATACATATACTTAATACTTGTAAATACTTGAACATTTTCTGCCCTCCTCTATTTGCACTCTGGTTAGATGCTAACTGCATTTAGATGTACTGTACTTGTACTGTTCAATGACAATAAAGTTGAATCTAATCTTATCATCCTATAACTAGGTATAGAGTACGAGTACCCCATCTCATTGTGAAAACAATAGTTTGCGAAAATACCATTTTACCATTTCATGATAAAATTTGAAAACTGGCAGTAACAATGAATCTTAACATTTACCCTTTCAAGGAATTGCCAGTATAGCTGCCAGTCTGATTCTTACACACTCAATGAATGCCCTGTTTAAGTTTCTAGCTAGCTGTAGGGATAGCAAACATGTACTGTCTAAAGACACATTTGTAAAAAAATAGAAATACATTGGGGAGAAAGCATGAATACATAAAAACACTCCGGCCCCACTGTGCATAAAATGTCTCACGAAATGTATCCTGTTACGCGCATAACAGGATATCTGGTTGCTAGTTTATTTATCTTCTGTCTGTATGTAAAATCTGACACGCTAGCTCTGGCCCTAGTACTGGCCCCAGTTCATGTGAACGAACTTCAACAGAACCTACTTGGACGGACAACGAATCTTCATTGGGAGGATGTCTGACATGCTATTTACATTCATAATACAAATCCTTTAAATATTTTTTAAGACACTAACAAACTGTAACATCTTTTTTAGAACAATACATTTCTCCTGTAAGACAATATGATCTGGCAGCTGTATATAATACATTAAACAATTTTAATGTATTATATACAGCTGCCAGATTAGGCCAGTTTTGAGGCTACTCACACTTGATCAAGGGGGAAAAAGTGATCTGTTCCTGTTGTAAACAAGAAAGCTTGGTCTTGTAAGCTAGCCATTCACAGCCGGCAAGTTAGCAAACCAAAGGCATAGCAAAGCCTTGAGCTACTCATCCATAGCTAGCAAATTAGAAAACTAGAGGTATAGCAATGCCCTGAGCTAACTATCTGTAGCTAGTAAATTAGCAAACCAAAGACACAGCAAAGCCCTGAGCTACCCATCCGATCTAGCAAGTTAGCAAACCAAAAGCATAGCAAAGCTCAGAGATACCCATCCATTACTATTAAGTTAGCAAACCAAAGGCATAGCAAAGCCCAGAGCAACCCATCCGTAGCTATTTAGTTAGCGAAGCAAAGGCATAGCAAAGCCCTGGGCAGGAGAAAATGTATTTATCAGGTCTTAGATAGCCTACTGTATATTAACTATTATTATTTTAGTAGTGGATATAAAGTGAAACCTGACTGGCTCTCTTGTCCTCCCCAAAAGTGTCATGTTTGCTTCATGTGGTCTTTGAAAACAAACATCCAATGTAACTCGCTTGATTAAATGTTTGTATTAAATATTTTACTGTACCCAAAAATTGTCGCCTAAAGCCTGACAATCCTATGTCCGTTATATTGCAAAGGAACCAAACAGTATACCGTTTGTGTATAGGAATCTCTTATCGGCCTACGACTGGATTAGCTATCACAGACAAAAAACATGACAGAAAGGGCCTTAAAATAAAGTCTTAAACCAGTGTTAACATGATGTTCCGCTGTGGTTGTGTTGTGGGTGGAACTCAAAGCACACAACACAGCTAGGAATGTGTGTGTATGTGTGTGTGTTGAATGTATTGTCTCCTTGAGGGAAATAGGAGCTGTTCCAAAACAATCAGCACCTACTGTACATCAAACACGACACAAATTGGCAATCCAAAGTTTGCTTCAGTTCAGGCATGTGATGGGCGGTGATGACATCTAATCCCCCCACTCCCCCACGCAATCCCCCCCACCCCTCCCCCTTATCCCCCCTCCATCACAAAACATCCGGAGAGCGACAAGGCGGGCGGACAGTGTGTTGGAGTGCTCCGCAAGAGACAATGTGAAGCCTTATTGTGTAAACGGAGGAGCCGCTTAATTAACTGGCACCATCTCCTCACGTCCTCTGCCAAACAGCGGTGAGCATCTCGACTATATAGCCCAAGCATCTGTTTCTCAGCCAGGAGGGGCCCCTCCTCCTTTGTAATCCTCCTGCTTTTTATTTATTCATCCTAATTTCTTCTCTGTCGGTTTCCCCTGGATGTACATCCTTGCCTATGTCCCTAATTAGCTCAGGGCTATTCATTACCAGTGACACGCTGAACATCTCCTCGGCAGAACCAGACACAAAAGGAAGCTTGCCATCATGATGTGATCCGTATTGATACAAAGGAAGATAAAGAAAAGCTTTTTATCGTTTAACAAATTCTATACAAGTGCGTGAATAGAGTGTATTCTTAAGACTGTAACATGGAGTAAATGGACAATGAAATGTGAAAGGCGTTGTCTTTGCTTGACGGAACCAAGTTTTGTAGAGATTGAGGACAGACGTAGAGTTGGGCGGCATTCCAGATTTTTAAATTGTTCCACCATGTAGTGAGTTTGACACCTGTCCATTATTAACAGCGTACAAAAAAGGCTATTGCCTGTCAACCAATGGGCGTCTATTGCCAAAATGTTAACAACACTGGTGTATGTACAAACGATTTTAAATAGACACTGTTAGCTAATAATTGTAACAAACACTAAAACCAGTTGCAAAGACATGGAAACCAGCCAAGGCCAGAAAAAGAAGTCGTGAGCTGGACTGTGGAACCCCACAGGTGACTGAAGGATGTTTAATAGGTTGTAATGCTCATTCTCATGCACAGAAACATCACATGGAATGGAAATATACCTGTAAAAGCTGTGTGTGAACACAGAAACATCACATGGAATGGAAATATACCTGTAAAAGCTGTGTGTGAACACAGAAACATCACATGGAATGGAAATATACCTGTAAAAGCTGTGTGTGAACACAGAAACATCACATGGAATGGAAATGTACGTGTAAAAGCTGTGTGTGAACACAAAAACATCACATGGAATGGAAATATATGTATAAAAGCTGTGTGTGAGCACAGAAACATCACATGGAATGGAAATATACGTGTAAGAGCTGTGTGTGAACACAGAAACATCATATGGAATGGAAATATACGTGTAAAAGCTGTGTGTGAGCACAGAAACATCACATGGAATGGAAATATACCTGTAAAAGCTGTGTGTGAACACAGAAACATCACATGGAATGGAAATAAACGTGTGAAAGCTGTGTGTGAACACAGAAACATCACATGGAATGAAAATATACGTGTAAAAGCTGTGTGTGAACACAGAAACATCATATGGAATGGAAATATACCTGTAAAAGCTGTGTGTGAACACAGAAACATCACATGGAATGGAAATATACGTGTAAAAGCTGTGTGTGAGCACAGAAACATCACATGGAATGGAAATATACCTGTAAAAGCTGTGTGTGAACACAGAAACATCACATGGAATGGAAATATACGTGTAAAAGCTGTATGTGAACATTTTCATGAATCCCAATAATTGGATGTGAACACAAATCCTAGGATCTCCATGTGCAACAGAATATTGTGTCAAATGTATGAATGATATAAATGGCCTTAATGTTAAAAAAGCTGTTGCTGTATCACCCGTTACATGGCCCCTAGTCTTAAATGCAAACAATAGCCCAGACTAATGAAGAGACACAGATTGGAGAAAATTAGGAGGGAAACTGATGAAGACTGAGCTTTGGGTAGTCACCAGGGGTGGCCATTGTGCTTTCTGCGGCAAAATATCTCAAGATAAGCTAAAAATAATGCTGCTCTTTGGTCAGTATGACTTTTTAGAATATTTTGTTTTATTCCTATGGACCTACACAAGGTCGGTTTACCAAACGGGTGCATGCCCCAGGGCCTGCCAACCAAACCAAACAGTTTTAAATCAGACTTGATTTAAAATTGCAACATTTTCTCTGACTCTAATGTAGAATGTGCAGTTTTTTCTCTCTGCATTACAGTTTACAGGTCAGTGCCCCGGGGCACGATGAAGTTATATCTTCTGCATTTATACATAGTCTAGTAGGCTTTTATCACATACAGTTTGTTGTTTTTCTGGCACCGCTGCCATCAGCAGTTTAGGTCTTACGATCCGTCATTTCAGATTAATTATCGGGTTTAGCGCTACTACTACGACTGTATCTTAATTCTACATATGGTACATTCTAATTTCACCTTTGAAATTATTGACAGACATACAAGTTTTAAAAGTTCTGAGAACACAAACATCTGCATCTCTTAGCCAGTGAGGGCCAGAAAGGGCAGGGCAAAGGGTCACTAGGCAGATCTGTAAACTACAAACCTAAAAGCTGTACCTCACTATGGAATGCTGTATCTCGCTGTTCCCTGGCTTGCAATGTCTGGCAACTTAATTAAAGCAGCATCTATCAGAAATGAATAGACCGCAGATTGAACACACACCCATGAGCAGCTGAGCCAGTGCCAGTGAGCATGGGATGGGGGCGGTGCAATGCGCATATGTTATCACGTAATGTCTTCTCCAAAACTGGCATAAAATTGGCTTGTTCCTCTTCAGATTCATTAACTTTCTCGATGCCTTTATAACCTAGCAACTGGTTAGGCTATACCGCAGCAAATTATACGTTACGTAATAACTCAAAGCCAGAAAACAACATCATTTTTAAATGATGTATTTTTTCTAAACATGAATCCCGATTTAGTTCAAATAATTAAAGGTTCCCATCCCATGAGAAATATTCAAAATTATTAAAAAATAATTAGAACAAATAGTTCCTACAAGATTTAGGGTAAAGAAAACCATTTTGTGGCTATTTTGTTGCGGCATATATGATGTACCGTCCAAGTCACTAGTGCCATCAAAAGCCAATATAGAGATTCACCTGAAGCAAGGATACTGAGATAGCTCAACATTGCCCCCATTGACAGAACCTATTTCGATACATCGAAACTGTACATTCAAAGAGAGAACCCTCAATACGCCTCTGTGTTTTTATTTTCCACCTGCCTTTACACTAGGTGTTTGAGTGACCACCTCCCAACACTTACATTGACTGTTTCTACAGTACTCTCCTGCCCTGGCTGTCTACATCTGAGTGTCCAGCCTTGGTGGTCCAGAGAGGCTGAGTGAAGCTGCCGTCACACTCCTCAAAACAAGCCTCCACTGATCCATGACCTGAGTCTTAACCACTGAGCACTGAAACACATTAGAACTAGAGCAGCCTTTCTTCACACAAAACGGGGAGAGACAAAAGAGAGACATGATAGAAAAAAGAGACGGCCGGAGATGAGATAAGACGAGAGAAAAGAGAAAAATATGAGAGAAAAGAGAGAGAATGGATGGAAACAAGAGAGAGACCGATATAAAAGAAGGTTACACTTTATTTAGATAGTTCCGTAGTTTATCTGATATTGATGCTCTACAGATACTTAACATGCTATTCACATCTTAATGTACAATTATAGGGTAACATGGGGTATCAATTTGTTTGTTCTTTAAAAAAAACTTTATGGTTGATAATTTGTTCCTGATTGTAACTTAGACAAAGGCTAGCCCAGTTCCCTTACACAAAAAAGTGTAGTATTTTAAGTTGTACTGTAAAACTTCTTGAGTTGTACTGAATACATTATTAACATATTACATAAGGGGTAATGCGTAGAATGTTTACGAATTTAAACAATAACACCACTAGTCTCCTTTTTCTCTTAACTTACTGAATGAGACCAGAAGAGTATTGGCTAGTATTGGTGGTGTAGGGTGTGGGGCATACTGTAGTACTGCAAGTGTCTAAAGCGTGTTTAAGGAGATTACAAGTCAATCCAAGCTGATAGACAGATCTGTGAGAAAGTTTGAATGGGGAATATCATTCACTCTGAACAATTTTGTGAAAAAAAGTATTTTCAAGATTAACTTAAAACATTAACTGCAGATGTCTTCTGGTCATTTACACTTGTATTAAATTTTTCTAGTAGTACAGTTAGAATCTCCATCTGGCCCCTTTAAGTACTATTAACATTGTAATAAGTATGTTGAAATGGATCCAGTTCTTTTGTTGAACGTGCTTAGGTCAAACAATACATAATTGGAAATAGCATTTTATTACACTTAAAATATACTCCTAATTTATTTCAGATATATTATATACAACTCCGGAAAAAATTAAGAGACCACTGCACCTTATTCTTTCCTTTCTAAAAAAGTTGAAAAGGAAAGTTATGAGTGAGGAACAGAAGCGTTCAATTTGCCATGGTCTCTTAATTTTAACCCTTCTGTTCCTCATTCAAAACCTTCCTTTTTGACTTTTTAGGAAAGGAAAGAAAAAGGTGCAGTGCTCTCTTATTTTTTTCCAGAGCTGTATTTTAATTAAATCAGGAGATAATTTTAGGTGTACCAAAATACTATTTCCAATCATGTATTTTTTAACCTGAACAAATTCAATGAAGGAAGGTTGAAGACAAAAGCTGATTATTTTTTTGACAGTCTTCAAGGAGAAGCTTAAATGTTATGTTGGGCCCACCAGGGCGTTAAAAATGCAATAAATAGCCTACAGTTTTACAAATTATTAAAACCATTTGGTCATGTGTCTAAACTGCTGGAATTGAAAATCCTTATTCAAATGTTGAGTATGAGTTTTGTTTAACTGTACCTAATAGAGTGTAGGGAAAAGTTAAAAAAAATTGAATTAATGTGGATGTGAGGTAAAGCAAAAAAAAATAGGGAGGCATGTTACCGCACAATCTATGCAAATGCCTCTTTCCTAAAAAAAACACATTTTATTAAGTAAAAACTCTTTCAACAATGGCCAATTATTTTCAACAGTGGCCAATTATTTTCTTTTATAATTTGTTACCCCTAATCATGGCCATCTCCACATACACATTTTATTCCAATCTTTACTATTGCATTTTTATCTGGGGGGGTTCTCTCCCCCATGTTACCCTCTATAATGGACGGTGAGCATACAAGTTAACAGGATGTGAGAGGTCTGTATATGGCATACATGGATTTACAGCTCATGTACACATTTAGAGATTCATTATAGTATATACAGTATGGATGAGGGAGAACAGAATCTGAGTGCTGTATAGTGCAGCTATTTAGTTTGCAGTTTGAAAGTGGCTTAATGTGGTGAGCTTATTAGTCTTTCTGGGACAGATGGCAGTTGCTGAGGGCCACATCATGGGGTAACTGTTCAGGTGGCGGGATATTTTGGTCCTGAAAGGTGGGGAGAGAAGTGGAAAGAAAGGACAGAGGTTAGGAGCATTTTCTCAGGTCCACCACCAACTCCACTCTTTTATGTACGTTAACCTCCTTGTAATTTTGACTACACCAGCCCACCAGCTGGCCGACCTCTCCACGATACATGGACTGTAATCTCCATCAGTGATGGCCAGGGTGTTGTCTTCTGCAGACGGTAGCCGAAGAATGCAGTAGAGGACAATGCGGATAACGTTGTTCAGACTTGTTTGCTCTGTAGGCAAAGTGCAGTGCAAACTGCCAACTGAGGTATCAGCGTTGTCTTTGAAAACAGGACTAAGAGCTCTAATTGATTCAGGATGACTGAGGTGAGTATTATAATGTAGGTCTGAGGTCATTCAGACAGGATACTCTTTTTTGGGGGGCGGAAACAATGATGGACGATTGAAACAAACTGAATGTCTGAGATTATCTATGAGAGCTGATAACCATAGTGCTTAAGTGAGACCGGAGATTCCTTGTTTGGGCCAGTAGCCACCCTACAGCTCTGTTTCCTCCTAACCCCCAGCTTTGTGATAACAACGGGTGGGGGAAGGAGGGGAGGCCAGTCAGGGACAGGCTGGGAGAGGGAGGAACGAGGGTGAGGTGTTCTTGGAATAGGTAAAGAATAGAGGTGCCTGAAGAAAAATGGGGTGGGGGATGAGGGAGAGGTTGAGAGGGGGAGGTGGGAAGGGAGGAGGGGTTGGTTGATCGAGGGCCCTTTGTGAGTCAAATCCCCGGCCGAACTGCTTTCTGTTTATTTCACAGCGAGGGGTCAACTCCACCTAGGGGACCCTATGGTTTGTAGTTCAGTCTGTTAGATGCCTTTCCAGACAGATGAGCAGTCGTTGCTGGAAAAATGCTTTCCAGCCTGACTTTGAACCAGTGTTTGGATGACCCAATTCTTGATTTAAGGTTTTTCTTGGCTTCCCTTTAGTGGGGTCTTTGCTTCTTTATGGCAAAGCAGAGAGGCCTTCGGGCTTCCCCTTTGGCACAGAGGAGGCCCCTAAGCTCACCATTTTACCATGGCTTGTCACTGCTGTGTGATACAAAGGTTTTTGATCAGATGCAGATGTCGTCGTACAGTCATGTCAGATGTGACCCTGTCAGTGTAGTAGTGTATGTTGGCATTCTTGTCTTTAAATAACTGATGTGTGGTTTCAAGGCAATCTCTGCCATGGCACTACATTTCCGCACATCATATGTATATTTGACTGGCTTTGCAGTTTTATGCCTCTATCTTTAAACAGAGATGAGTTGAAGCATCACATGGGTTGGCTACCTCCGGCGGGAGGGGAAATAGAGTAGAATTTGCAGTGGAGGAATATAGATTACCGATAAGGATATAGACAGTATAGTGACAACAGAATAGTGACCACTAACCTTGGTCGATATGAAAAGCAAACGCCTCCACCTTCAGATTTATTGCATTGTTCTTGTATGCAATCAGCAAGCTGAAAGCTGGCTTGAAGAAGGAATAAAGTTGTCTAGTGTCAGAGAGACGTTTAAATCAGAAGTTTATCCAAACTCATTGGATAGGAAATAAACAGGAAGAGTGTTCCATAGTCTTCATAATCTAAAGCACGCCAGGGTCCTGCCCTTCATCTCTACTTCCACTTCCAATTCCAGGAGATACCATTTAAAATCCAACTCGGGGAGTCATGGGCCGGATTTTGGCACAAGACATGACAGAATTTCAAGACACAAAGTAGCCAGTAATGTGTCTCTAATATTCAGTAGCTCATTCTAGGTTAAATAAATCAGCAATTTTCGTTAGGTTTGGACACTTTACAAACACTTAAACACACGAGCTGTGACCGAAACACTGTGGCTGTCTCATGAGGAGCCAACATTTAATAGACAACAGAGAGAGAGAGACAAACAGAGAGAAGAGACAGATGAGAGATGTAGACCAGTAGGGCCTCAATTATCACAATATTTCTGCTAGTACATCCACCACCTCTGTTTGGAGAACTTGAAGATCTCACCTCTTTCTATGAGCTAATTAGTGTTTGTTGTGAAATCATTTTCAAAAAAGAGATGATTTTGTATTATTACATGGAATGGCACGCTGTTAGAGAATAATAAACATTTGATTACACATAATTACATGGGGAATGTCAGCAGAGCAAGTGGGCTGGAAAAAGAGAATTACGGACTTCCAGACATTGCTCAAAAACCCTGAATCTAGACAGAAAGGTTGTCATTTTTAACAGATAATAAGGTCTCTTATTTTCAGGAGTTTTGAACATAACTAAATGTTCCTGTCCCTTTCGCTCTGTCTGTCTGTCTGCCTTCCTTTCTCTCTCCCACTCTGTGTTTCATTTGCTATTTTACACTCAAATCACACATTCACCACACACAGGTAGAAAAAATATTTTTAATGCATGTGGGTTGACAGTAGGCCAGTTCAAACAGCTTTTGGATGTTTGAAAACAGAGAGTGACAGGGAAAGCATGCAGAGCTGTATTTTTGAAGTGTGTATTTAGAAAGTTATTCCTGTGGGGAAGACAAAGAGCAGAAAAGCTCAAACAAAGCCACAAAGTCATTATTTTTAGTCGTGTTTACTGTGGGGCTATTGGAAGTTACGCCCTCTCCTCTCATTCCTGGGGACAGAGAGAGAGGAGAAATGGGACACACCCGGAGGAGAGCACACATCATTATAAAATGAGATGCTGCATAATCATAATCAGTTCAGTTCATTTTACAGCACAGTAATACTATCTGAAAATACAATTTGTGAGAGAAGAAAATGTGCTTAGTGTTTCAGGATAAACGTTTATCGTAATTATGGTTATACACACTATTTCTCCTGTCACATCACATGAATAGTAACCCATATCTTCTCTCCTTGTGGCCAGGGCTAGTGGGGTCATTCCACGAATTTGGTGTCTTTTCAGAAGTGTAACTTGCAAATTGTAACATCCTGTCATAACAAGTACCTAATTCATCTTAATAAAAAAAACATTTTCCTATCTCAAGGTTAAGTAGACTGTAGTAATTGTCTATTAACGGAACGATATATAGAATATTTGCAATGTAATCAGATAATAATAATAATATATCAGCAGTAATGGGGTGCATCCTAAAATGCAGATTTTTCATTGGTCAAATTGAAAAATGGCACCTTCCCTCTCTTCTTGATCCTTGGGCAAATTGACAAACATGTCAGATTGGGGGAAGCTAAATTCCTTGGTCATTTCCTGGCTGCAAAATTCCAACACTGTTCACTCCATTTCTGTTCAAAGACAAAACAAGCACTTAATGGTGTAGGTGTGGTCATTTAGAAATATATTCTCAAATATTAATATAAATTTTTTTTTTCTTTAATTTGATGGACCAAAAGTTAAAGTAAATGGTATTCGCTCAAATGTAAGGTAAAGTTATTATTATTATGGCCAATTGTTGAATATTTGTTTTTTTCAAGTGAATAGCCAAGCATTCCATGGCTATGAAAATTTATTTAAGACATTGAATATCCATTGAATGTCCATTTTAAAACAACCTTTGCTGGATTGTCGAGCATTGGTTTGAATGCAAACTATTGTTGCTAAAATTCACCTACATATTGCATTTTTTATGTGACTAAGTTGCCAGTAACAGGGTTGCCAGGAACGGGGTTGAACAATACTAAGAGGTAATATTACCAGGGTTGTCAGTTTCATGGTTGTCAGTATGAGAGCTGACAACCATAGGGATGTCAGTATCAGGGATGTTAGTAACAGGGTTGATAATAATAAAGTTGACAGTACCTGGAATGTCAGTAGCAGGGTTAAAAGTATGACTGTTGTCAGTAACAGGTTTGACAGTATCATGGCTCTCAGAAACAAGATTGAAAGTAACCGAGATGTCAGTAGCAGGATTGACAATAACAGGGTTGTCAGTAAAAAGTTTGACATTATCATGGTTGTCTGCAAAAGAGTTCACAATAACAATGATGCCAGTAACAGGGAAATCAGTAACAGGAATGTCATTAACAGGTTTGGCAGTGCCAGTGTTCCCAGTTACAGGGTTGACAGTATCGCTGTTGACAGTAACACTAATAGGATTGAAAATAACCAGGATGTTATTTTACAGTAACAGGGATGTCAGTAACAGAGTTGGCATTATCATAGGCATCAGTAAAAGAGCTCACAGTAACAAGGATGTCAGAAATGACAATGAGTGTTGATAGTATCAGTGTGTTCAGTAACTGGGTTGACTGCAACAGGGATGTCAGTTACAGGGTTAATAGTAACAGGGTTTAAAGAGTTGATAGTACCAGTGTTTCAGTTACAGGACTGACAGTATCACAGGTGTCAGTAAGAGAGCTGACAGTAACAGTGATGTCAGTAATAGTGTTGACATTAACAAAATTGTCACTAGTAGGTTCAACAATAACAGTGTTAAAGATGTCACCGGAAATCATGCAAAAATCGCCTTGTAAACGGTGGAATTGGAGATTGTTACATTAAACAGGAAGTGACTATTTAATGAAATTCTTGCCTGTGTGAAACCTGTATAAAAGCATGTTTTAAAGGAGAGAAGGGGTAAAACCTGCTTTAATTATTATAATAATTAGTATGCGGTTATAACTTTCCCATCTCGTACATGAATACAGTGTATTGTACACCATGTGTGAAGTGAAAATGTGTTTATTTGCATATCCCACTTCCCCTGAGAAACCATTGAACAGAACAGGGTCACAACCTGGGGATAAGCCATTATTGACGGTGACCCTAGACCAATAGGGTTAACTGCCTTACTGAAGAACTGAATGACTTATGTTCGCCTTGTTGGTGCAGGGATTCGATCCAGCTATCTGTCAGTTACTGGCTTAACACTCCTAACCACCTGCTTACCTCCCTGATAACCTGCTTTTACAAAACGATTTGACTATTAGATGTAAAACGAATAGTTTCACCATAATAAAATAAGGGTTCACATGAAATAGGATTTACAGGTACCTTAAAATGAGGGAGAGACTTCAATTAATAAATAATCACATGAAATAGACATCTTAATTTGATTATTATTTGATTTTGCAAAATCAAATAAATCAAAGGGCTTTACAAGGACGTTGAAACTTGGAGAAATGTTTAGGTATTTGAAATCTTACAAAAAGGGCCTTTTTAAATGATGCATTTTGAAACTGATGCAAGACTATTCAGACAAAAAAAATACAAAGAGTTTTACACAAGCTTTATATTAAAATACATTTAATTAATCAAATATACCTGTATAAGAGGTGTTAGAATTCAATATTGATTCAATTTCTTCTTAAAATATCAAAGGGCTTTCATTTCATTGCTCGACCAACAAGCGCTGGATGTTTCCTTTCTATTTTTTCTTTGTGGAAACATGAAAGAAAATAGCTGAGATCAACCCCAAAGGTACCACAGGATGGGTTTCTGTTTGAAAAGGCTCGTCCTATCTGGCCCTGAGTTTTCCCGGCAGTGCCTATTAAAGTGCCACGGACACCAAGGATCCGGCGCGGCAGTATTACAGGTACTGAACAAAGCCGAGCTGACAATGACATGAATGATCTATCACACTCAGCCACCTGCTTCCCAAAAAGCCGGCCATTTAAATGCCACATCTGTTCCACACCGCCATCCGTAGACACTGTAACACTGAAGAAAACACGCGCCCACGCACATACACACTCATGCGCACACACGCGCCTAGGCCAGATGCCAACTCCAACCCAATTTAAGCACATTTGCAGGCCTTCATACCATAAAACGTTTAGAGTCTAAGGTTGGCGATGGACAGCAGACAGAGGCCAGGGAGTCTGGCGTGATGGCAAACCTCAGGAGGTCACTGAGGTAAGGCTTCACTGACCAACCCAGGTCCGTGGTGACCGCAGACCAGCAGGCTAATCTCCAACAGAGCCCGGCCACCTGTCTGCTCTTGGCCCACTGACTGGACAACTGGACACCAATCCCTCTCCCATCACCCCTTTCTCCCTCCCCTTTTTGGTGCTCAATGGGGAGATATTATATTAGTGCTAGGCTGTGGTCATTAATGTCATTTTGAAACTACATTAGTTTAATTTAGATTAACGAGACTGGATGGCAGCTTTGCGTCAGGGATAAATTTTTTTGTAGTGTAAATGGGTGAAAATGGCAATTGTGGCATGTCACTTTCTGAGGTAGCATAACACTTTTCCAACTGACACTCCCCGTGGCTGTTGAGGTCTAAAGACGACATCTCACTCAATTTGTATTTGAGTGGAATGAGGGGTGATGTAGGAAGTGTGGTTCTGTAAGTCCTCCAAGCTCCATAAACAGAATCAGAAAAAAACATTGTTGGGAAGCAACTAAAAATATGCCACACTGGCATCAAAGAGGTTCTCGCTGCTAGTATGTATTGAAAATTGCATTTATATACACTGCTCAAAAAAATATAGGGAACGCTTAAATCACACATCGAGTCTTGATGAACGAAATAAATTAAAGATCAAAATCTTTACTGTACATTCTGTTATTCGTTGAGAACAAAATGATGTAACAACGGTCAATGGAAACCAAAATCACCAACCAATTGAGGACTGGATTCAAACTCACACCGAAAATCAAAGTAAACAATTGTCATCTCAGGCTATTCCAACTTGCGTGAATTTCATCACTGCAACTCATAATATGACTCAGTAGTGTGTATGGCCCCCACATGCCTGTATGCTCTCCTGATAACATCTGGGCATGCTCCTGAGGAGACTGCGGATGGTGTCCTGGGGATCTCCTCCCAGACCTGGATAAGGGCATCAGAGAGCTCCTGGACAGTCTGTGGCGCTACTTGGCGGTGTCGGATGCACCAATACATAATGTCCCAGAGGTTCTCATTTGGATTCAGGTTTGGGAACATGAGGGCCAGTCAATGGCATGGCAATGCCTTTGTCATCCAGGAACTACCTACACAGTCTGGCCACATGAGGCCGGGCATTGTCCTGCACCAGGAGGAACCCAGGGCCCACTGCACCAGCATAAGGTCTGACGATGGGTCTGAGGATTTCATCCCGGTACCTAACAACAGTCAGGGCTAGCACGTGGAGGTCTGTGCGGCCCTCCAAGGATATGCCTCCCCAGACCATCACTGATCCACCGACAAACTCGTCATGCTGGACGATGTCGCAGACAGCATAAAGTTCACCACGGCGTCTCCATTCTCTTTCACGTCTGTCACATGTGCTCAGTGTGAACCTGCTCTCATCTGTGAAGAGAACAGGCTTTGAGCACAGGTCCCATTAGAGGATGTCGGGCCCTCATGCCTCCCTCATGGAGTCTGGTTCTGACAGTTTGATCAGAAACATGCACACCAGTCGCCTGCTGGAGGTCATTTTGTAGGGTTCTGGCAGTGCTCCTCCTGTTCCTCCTCACACAAAGGAGCAAATAACAGTCCTGCTGCTGGGTTGATGCCCTTCAACGGCCCTGTCCAGCTCTCCTCATGTAACAGCCCATCTCCTGGTATTTCCTCCATGCTCTTGGGACTGTACTGGGAGACCAAGCAAACCTTCTTGCAACAGCATGTATGGTTGTGCCATCCTGGAGGAGCTGGACTACCTGTGCAATCTGAATGGGCTGCAGGTACCCCCTCGTGCTACCAGTAGTGACAAGGACAATAGCAAAACGCAAAACTAGAGAAGAATCAGTCAGGAAGGATAAGGAGAGTGCAATTATCTGTGGCCACCACCTGCAAAACCATTCACTTTTTGGGGGTTGTCTTGCTGTTGCCTCTGCAGTGCACTTGTTGTCACTTTCATTTGCACCAAAACAGGTGACATTGATTCACAGTCACTAATGTTTCCAAACTGGAGAGATTGATATCTCTGAAGTTTAATTGACTTGGTGTTATACTGTGATGATTACGTGTTCCCTTAATTCTTTTGAGCAGTGTATTAGGTTAATATTATTTAAATGAAATTGTGTTCACGGCAATTGATGTAGTCTAAATAGGCTCAAAAGGGACCTGGTTTGTGTGTGTGTTCGCATGTGTGTATTTTTAGCTTAGTCTGTTTGGGCTGAGGCTGCTTTTTTTTAGCCACAGAGGGCCAAGAGGCCCGCTGTTGCTCTGAGGAGACAGTAGAGGCTATTTTTAATGAACTCTCTGCATCAGGGTGATAAATAGGTGTGTCTGAGCTATCTGTCTGGCCCTTTCAAGATGCTTCCACCAGGCATTTTCACATACTGAAATCTAAATACCTCCAACACTCATCCACAGAGAACAATGTATATATACACTAGTGCTGTCAAATGATTAAAATACTTTATCGCGATTAATTGCCAAAACTTCTGTAGTTTTAGAATGTGTTCAAATTTGTATAAATAAACACATTTCTGTTTAAAACACAGAGCATTATGTGAAAGACATTATGTTTTATTGTAAACTTTGGACAGTGCTTGATTTCAAATGTAAAAAGTGCAGGAGCTGTCTTTTTCCAAGTTGGTCCATTAGAACAGGGTATGTCATGGCCCTTAAATGTCTCCCCTCAAATTACCACACTGACTGTCAGAATCCATATGTAGCTCATGTAAATTAAGATAGAAAGTTGTTTGTCTCTGATCCAATAGTTCTACCATCTCCAAACATTGTGCTCTTGATCAAGTACAAGTACGGCTATTAGAGGATTCTGTATGAAACACATATCAGCCCCCCTATCTGAAAAGCTGCAGACACTGAATCACACCTATGCTTTTTGTGGTTTTGGCTTTTGATTTTTAGGCTAAAATGTGGTTACAATGGGGTTCAAGTGAGGGCCTGGAAACAATAAGCCATTCTAATAGGTTTTTGGCCACAACCAAATAAGTATATGTTTATTAAATGATTCCCCAACACAACCATATGCAGTAATCTAGTTTACATAAATAAGCAAAGGCATGAGTGAGGCAAGGTAGCTAGAGATGTTTATCCACAGAAGTGATCTGTAATTTATGTATGCACAGCAGGGAAGTTGTTGATTCCACTATTTTTGAAATATTTTAGTGGGAATGCAACTGGCGACAACATCAGCATTTAGCTTAGGCTAGCAACAACATGAAATAAGCATGCAACTTACCATGCAAGGATTCACACACAAGTGGCGTGTAAACACGATTCACGACAGGAATGCGAAGGCTACTCTCCACTCTTCGTGTGATGCACTCCGGACAACTCCAACACAAGTCAAATGCCAATAAAGTTACCCGTATACTGTTGCAAATCAGAAAGTGACAGCTCCTGCCCAAGTCAAGCACTGACTATGGATGATTTTGAGTCTCAAACAAGAAAAATGCGGTAATGGCAACAAATAATTAACGTTAAGCATTTTAAATTAATCGCACGTGTTAATGTGTTAACTTTCACAGACCCAATATACAGTATAAACAAACACACAAAAATTTATGCAGACACAGACACAAATGCACACACGTCATCAGCATGCTTTGTAGAAGTTGTAGAACACAAAAATGGTACTGTAGAGAGTGAGGATGTACAGGACAATTTCTGGGGGTTACAAGAAATGCAGGAAAAATAACCATAAAACCACCCTTGAGTCATTTTGTCAGAGATAGAGAGAGAAGAGTGAGAGAGAGAGAGAGAGAGAGAGAGAAAGAAATAGCGAGAGAGAGAGAAACTGGCTGGCTACATACCACTGTTCATTAGCAATGAACCATAACCATTCAATTTCTCCCCTTTTCACAGCAGATTTATTCTCCTTTGCGGTAGGACTGACTCCTCACAAAACACAGTCAAAAAAGAGACCATGTTTTAGAGGAGTGCTCCAGTGTTTCAACCACCACCAATGACTCTTTACGAAACACAGACACTGCATACCAAAAGCATTTGTTGGATTTTCACGCAATGTCATCCATAAATGGGTCCTTTAGAGGTGGGATCTTTCAATATAGTTTAATATGACACATGTGGCTTTAAAAGATACATTATTATTCATTATTTCTCAAGTAGGCTTTTAGATCTAAATGCAAAATATGCACTACACTCAAAGGTATGTGGTCACTTAGAAATGTGTTTGTTTTTGCAAGAAATGCAATTTTTTTGCCCATTAAAATAACATCAAATTGATCAGGCTGGGTGTTTTGTGACAACTGCTGATGTAAAAAGGGCTTTATAAATACATTTGATTGATAAGAAATAGTGTACACATTGTTAATGTTGTAAATGACTATTGTAGCTGGAAACAGCTGTTATTTTATGGAATATCTACATAGGCATACAGAGGCCTATTATCAGCAACCATCACTCCTGTGTTCCAATGGCACGTTGTGTTTGCTAATCCAAGTTTATCATTTTAAAAGGCTAACTGATCATTAGAAAACCCTTTTGCAATTATGCTAGCACTGCTGAAAACTGTTGTGCTGACTAAAGAAGCAATAAAACTGGCATTTAGGCTAGTTGAGTATCTGGAGCATCAGCAACTGTGGGTTCGATTACAGGCAGGCCCAGGAGTTGCATGGTGTACCAGCCCATTTAGGGATGAGGGATGGAGGGGGGGGACATAATGAAAACTACACTCATTTTTGGGCACTTTTTACACTTATTTTTGAGCACTTAACAATTATTTTACATAACACAGAAACATTCTCAATAAAATATCTCAAATAACAAGAACTCAAAAATATAGAAAAAGTAGTGCTGTCAAACAATTAAAATAATCACTCCTGATTAATCGCATAATCTTCTGTGGTTAATTGCCATTAACTAAAATGTTAGAATGTGTAAAAACCAGTACATTATGTTAAAGACTGTGCTTTATTGTAAATTAAAGACAGTGCTTGACTTAAATAAATGCAAGTTGTCACAGCACTTAAACGTCAGCCCATAAATTACCACAATAACTGGCAGCAACTATATGTAGCCCATGTAAATTGAAAATTAAAGGTTGCTGGTCTATGATCCCATAGTTCTATCATCTTATATTGTTCTCTTGATTAAGGTACCAAGTACAACTTATCTGGAGTGTTGCAGGAATTTGTAGAATTTCAAGACAATGTTTTAAAATATTATTAAAATAGGGAGGGGCCGAATCACATAACAAAAATAAGTTTTATGAGAAATGGAGGTTTGGAGATAAAGGAGTTTCAAGAGGCTGGTTACAGTATGATGCTGAGGCTGTGGTGATGAGTTGTTCTGTGTGACACAAAAAGGCAATTTATTATTTTGGCCGGTACAAATATGCTTGGCTGGTGGATTTTTGGCAGGTGAGCCCAAAAGTACATTTCGGACAGTGATCACACCTAAGCTTTAAGGTATTGTACTTTAATGTTTAGGTGGTTGGAATGGGGTTCAGTTCTAAATGGCATACAAGATGTGCAAATGAGGCAGATGAAGGAGTACTGTAGTAGGGTAGCATGAGGAACCGGGATGCAGAGATAGCAGCACTAAGGTCCTCGAAGGTAGACGTGTGTGTAACAACTACAAAAATGCAAGTACAATGGCAATACTAAATGTGCAAAGAGGAAAATTGAATGTTCTCAGAGCATTCAATTTGTTAGCAGGTGGATTCACGCAATCTCTCGGGACCATTTGTTGTCCGACTTAAGGGAGGCACGGCCGGCGTTTTCATTTGATGGGTTTTCGAGGGAGATTGGGTTGTGGGACGCGAAAAGAGATATTCCAATTTCAATGCATACTAACAGATGTGTATCCTAATAACACATTGTTCATTCATAAACTAGTGCCGAGTAAACACAATTCATGACATGAATGCCTACCCTCTGTTGAAATATTGAAAAAATACCTGTGAAAAGCTCAGGACAGGTGACAATAAAGTTACCTTGGCCACGTCGTGCTACAATGCCTTTTTTAACATTGCCTTTTCCACTTTTCTATTCTCTTGTTATTCTCCATCTCTTAACATGTTACTAGTCACTTGTCAGTCTATCTCTCAGATGTAAATTTGTCAGCGAAACATCAGGTCAGCTGACTGAAAGAGGGCCGCTCGTTTTGTGTGGAGCGCAGGGGCGTGACAGCCCAGTTAGCAGCGCTTCTGTCTGTGTGTGTGAGGGAGAAAGAGAGACAGAGAATGTGAGGTATGAACGGCACTCTGAAAACGGTGGACCACTCCACGCTGCAGTAAGGATTGCGATGATAAAAATGCTTTCCCAACCCTCGTCCCCGGCCCAACAACCAGTGGCCCAGTGGTAATGGTTGCGATCTCCAGATTACTCACTCCGGCATTGACTACAGGCTCAAAACTTTCTTCTGAAACATCACAATATTCTTATTCTAAGAAATGAAGGCTACTCTATGCGAGAAATTGCCAAGAAACTGAAGATCTCGTACAACGCAGTGAACTTCTCCCTTCACAGAACAGTGCAAACTGGCTTTAACCAGAATAAAAAGAGGAGCGGGGGGCACTGGTGTACAACTGAGCAAGAGGACAAAGACATTGGAGTGTCAAATGCATTAGACGTCTATGTCTACAAACAGATGCCTCACAGGTCCTCAACTGGCAGCTTCATTAAATAGTACCCACAAAACACCAGTCTCAATGACAAAAGTAAAGAGATGACTCTGGGATGCTGGCCTTCTAGGCAAAGTTGCAAAGAAAAAGCCATATTTCAGACTGGCCAATACCAAGGAAAGATTAAGGTGGGCAAAAGAACACAGACACAGTCACTGGACAAAGGTGTTTGAATCACAAAGGTCATTCATCAGATGCAGACCAAATGAAAAGATGCTGGAGGAGTGCTCGGCGCCATATGTGAAGCATGGTGGAGGCAATGTGATGGTCTGGGGGTGCTTTGGTGGTGGTAAAGTGGGAGATTTGTACAGGGTAAAAGGGATCTTGAAGAAGGAAGGCTATAACTCCATTTGCAACGCCACGCCATACCCTGTGGACAGCATTTGATTGGAGGCAATTTCCTCCGACAAAAGGGAATTGATCCAAATCCCAGCTCTATGCAAAAACTATTTGTTTCAATCTTGATGATTACAGCTTACAGCTGATGGAAATCAAAAATCCAGTATCTCAAAATATTAGAATAAAAAATGTATAATACAGAAATGTCGACCTGAAATGAAATGAATCTAAAATATATGGAAGTGTCACTTTTTGATTTGAATTACGGGAAAAAATGAACTTTTCCATGATATTAAAATTTTTTGAGATGCACCTGTATTTCATATTTTTGCAAAATTTCCTATTCAAACTCCTTTCATGTATGTTTTCATGGAAAACATGGACATCTCTAAGTGACCCCAAACCTTTGAACGGTTGCGTACGTCAACGATACTTCCTGTAAAGGACCATTCTACTGATGAAACTGCATGACATCTAACAAATCATGGCCATCTTTTGCCTGGGTTTAATGAGGAATCGCTGGGTCACTCCAGCTTCACGGACTAGCCTGTCAGGTTACGTCACTGAACAGAACATGTTTGCTGAAAAGGACACGCTAAGAACGCCTTCCTAGAGCAAGCTTCCAGCAGCTCTGGCGCTTGGGGAAATGCCTTCAGATTAAACCCATCACCATGCAACGAGAGTCCATATGAGTGTGGATCCACCACCCCCACCGCTCCCCTCTATTCCCAGCACAGCCTAAGGCCAGGCTCTGTCAGAGCAGGATTCAACCTCACCTAATGCAAACTTAGCTAGTGTCCGTCACAATCAAATCAGCTCCTCGCTCCCTTTACCAACACCATCAAGTTCATACACACTGTCTACTTTGAGTCCTTAGAGCTCCCCGTAGGCAAATAATGGGACTGTCAGCCAGAGGAATTGAGGCCCTTTAATTAATCTTCAAGGATTATGAAATTGGTCTGTTTCCAAACTGGTAATACAGGAAGGATGTGCTGTACATCTTTGCATAAGGCCTATGGACATTATACGTCCATTTGGCCTCTGTTTAACACGGATTATGGTGTTGAGCTCTGCATACCTCATTTAAAACTAGTATTAAGAGTGTGAAGCTATGTGTACCAAAAATCTGTATCAGCTTTATTAGAACCATTGAGAGCAGATAAGAGAACTAAATGACAGAAATTACACAAATTACTCAAAAAGTGCTTAAAAACAGATGATAGATGATCTGTATTTTTTTTAAAAGTGGTATCCTGGGTGGAAAGTCAGATTATTGAGTCTAGAGCTGGAAGCCATCTTTTCCGGGCTAAAGATGTGTTTACTTAGTGTGCCACAAAAATAAATACCGCTGTGGTCATTTACAGTTCGACAGGTCCTTCCGCTGGGGTTACAGGCCACTCCATGGTAGAAGGATGAGTTAAAATGGATGCCAAGCAAAAAACCAATGACTGCAATGTTAATCAAATTATACAACTTTATGGATGACTGTTAACAATATTCCCAGACAACTCTGTCCATTATTCCACCAACAATCTTTGCACAGTTCTTGGAGTAAACATTTTTTCTAGAATGTTCTGTGAAATATATAGCAGCTCCCATATGGTATGAATGAACACTAAAAAAAGTAAAAAATGTAGCATGGTTTATTAAAAAGTAATTCCACAGATGGACGGGGAGACAGATAGCCCACCGGATGTGTAAATCTGAAGCATCAGGTCGTCATTTCTACTGCCCACAGGGAGTGGAAGCCCAGTAGCTGGTTACTAAAAGTCTATAAAGCGAGATAGTACTGGGCAGACATTCTGCTGATATTTTTTATCCATGAAACATCTAATCTCAGTACAGTTTTCTTTGTGGAATAGGTTTTTTTAGACTTGTTGCTGCACATGCACAATTCAGTAGGCGTTCCCTAATTCAAAACATTGCTAGGTTACGCCACTCGGCTTCACCAACCTCCCAGTGTTTGCCCACCCTATATTAATGCCCTTCAGGTGAAAGGTTGTGGGCGGGGGGAATTGTTAACAATTACTTTTTTGTGGGAGGATAAAACATTTTTAATGCTAGAGGGACAAGACCCATTTAAAAGTGGCTAATCCTTCAGTAAAAACAATTTGACTGTGGTTGAAGGAATTGCTCATAGCTGCCATGCATACATTGCTTCAAGTGTTGCCAATTTAGGGACTATACTGTACTGTTAGATTTAGCAAGTTTTCAGACCCCTCCACCGACTTCTATTGGTATAAGAATCTAGTAAATAATTTAGCTAGTTTTTAAAGCAGCAACTGCGACTTTGAGTTGATTTTGTGACTTCCCTGTTTGTGTATGTGGAACTCATCAGAGCTCAGCTGTGCTGTTTTGCTCTGTTTGATCTCCGCCGGCTGCTACATCCGTCACTTGTGCCCCCTCCCCACCATTCTCCTGTATAGCCTCTCGGCCTCTCACAGCTCCTACAGACAGGCAGAAGAACTTCCCAAGGATGTTTCAAACATACAGGCTATTCAATAAGAAAAAGAATACATTTGAAATTGAAATATAGCTAAATAACTTATCGCGCACTGTTTGCAATGTCAAGGGCATGCTAATCTTCTCTGTATTTGCATGGCCATGCTTTCTGTATTCTTCCTAACTTACTATGTTTCTAATGCGAATATACTGTAACTATGTATTACCTTAAACTGAGTAACTTTCTTGCTTGCTTGCCACTACAGTATACCTCTCCAACTCTTACAGCCAGATTTGCACGCTGTCACCTACTTTTATGTTGAGCCTTGAGGCCCAGCACATCTAGCAGGGAGTGAACTTCTCCCTTGAGATGAGAAAAGAGGTGCCTTTAGGCTACGTCACGAATTTCAATGGCATGGTGGAACCGTTTGGGGCAGAAAGAGCTAGATTTACTACTAAAATACAAACATATATCACTTTAGCAATGAACTGTCAAAATGAAGACTCGAATTGATGTTTCACCATGACTGAGCCTAAAAAAGCAGGTTTCCTCTGGAGAAAAAACATTTTTGGTGATAGTTACTCCTTAAATTGTTATAAGACATGGTATTTATCGCCTTGCTTGGGCCTGAATAATAAAACCAGTGACGGTTTTAACAAGACAATCATTTCTAACACTTCATTAATTATACCTTCGGAGGAGTAGCCAAGATGTTCAATCACCCACATGCATTTGCAGTCCCCAGCCCACAGCACACAGACTTATTTCCTTGTTTAATTCTACTGCTCCTCGCCTCCGTTAGCTCTTGTTTTGTCAGCATGTGTGTGTGGGAGACAAAATAATTGCCTCTATATTTCCTGAATTGATTTCTTCCACAGTTCTAATACAGTGGTCTAGCCTGCACTGAAGTGTACGCGTCAGCCTGACTGTGGACTTTTTGTTTCAAATCAGCGCACACACATTCAAACCAACACACACACACGCACAGAAAAACTAAGACACACACACACTCCACAACAGCCTCTGTTTTGAAAGCAAAACACTTAGTCGAAGTAAAAGTTAAGGCGGGAGCCCCTTCTTTTCTGTCTTATTACAGGGGCCGGGGTTACCCAGACAACCGAAAAAAAACACTCAAACAAAAGATGTATTGCTCTCCGGGTGCGATCGATGGTTTTGCTGTGTAATCTATGGTTACAGATATGCACCCTAAGCCACTACTGTAAACACTATAAATCGTGTGTGTCGATTATCAAGCCGACTGCTACTAACAGAGGGAATTGTTAATGCTGTTGGGAGGTTCCTGAATCGTATTTGACAGACTCAGAGCTCTTTCCTGTAGTCTTTATTTTACCTTCCATTCGACCTCCTTCACTTTTTACTCTCTGTGGAAAACAATTAGTGAGGCTGGCCTTCAGTCTCCTCCTCTGTGCTCCACGCTCCAGACAGATGGTTAAATGAAGCAGCAGGAGAGACGGTCCTAACTACCTCCATGCCATACTGACAGGAGGAAGCATGTAGGACCTGGCTCAGGAGAAATAAAAGAAGGGCAGAAAGTGAACCAAATAAAGAGAGGAAAAAGAATGAACGAGAGACTGAGTGAATGAATGAGAAAGAGAGAGAGAGAGAGAAAAAAGCTACCCGGCATCCGTTGACACTTCGGTAGTCAGACCATGGCTGCAATTCCTCTTCTCCAATCTCACCTCTCATCGTACAAAGAAGCCTGGGTTCCCTGAGGTTCCATTGGGAAAAAACACACTCTTCAATCCCCCGGAACGACATCACGACATTACACCCGCTCTGAAAAGCCCTCAACCCTCTGTCGGACAGAGAGGCAGCGCACGGTAATGCAGGGAAGGAAACAGGATAGGGAGAGTGCATTAGTGGAGGAAAGCTGGGGCATCGACTGTGGCATCAATTAATGAGAGGCCCGGCAGCATGTCCATCCAGACACACTCTGCTCGGGTTGTACCCAGGGAGGAGGGGGCCACCGTGGGGGACATGAATAATTAAGGCCCCGGCTTGAAAATGTTAGATGAATTAGGGCCAGGGGAGGGAGTGTTAAGAGACATGCAGGGGAAACAGAGGGAACTGGAGAAAACATTTTTCAATATGTTACTAATTATAGAAGGTGGAAGGCTATCAGGGGTGTAGTGGAATCGCTGTGGCAACACCTCTTCAATACCCCCTGTCCCCCTATCCCCCAACAAAAAGTAGAGCCAAACTCATTTTTGTACCACATTATTTGCAGATTTTCTTGTTTTCCCCTTCAATGTGTTTCCTTGAAAGATATACCATAAGGACTTGCTGAATCACCATGGCCAAATTCAATCTTTAATCTGGTATGTTTCCTCTCTGTGTTCTATCTAGTGGGAACAGACATAGACATGGATAATCAATTACTGTCACTTGTATGCAAATGCAAATGTGGTTGAATTTGAGTCTTTATGATCTAAATGTAAAACCCAGCCTTCCACAGGCATCCTTTATTTTCAATCCGTGACAGCTGAACCCTGTGACGGGGGGGTTTGAGAACAGGCGGAAAGGAGAACCCACTGCCCTTCTGAGTGACATGGGTTTTCCACTCTGCTGACAACCACGATGAAGAACGGGAATCAGGAAGACGCAAAAATAGCACATCTTTGTTGTCTTTTCTCCAGAGAAAGAGAAGGCTCATGGCAGCTTTACAATAGGTCCATCTGAAGTACCTTGAACTCTCCGAGAGTAAACACTGATCATACTGACAACACTGCGACACTGCAGATACTAGCGGGCCTCACATGCTGGGCTCACTCAGGGCCGGGAGTGAACACAGACAGGGAGAAGATGAGAAGAGATATCAGGGTTCTATGATGTGGGCGGCCCCCTCTAAGCTGCCAAGCCGAACGCTGCCTCTCCCTCTCCTCTTCATTTTCTCCTCCTTTGCCCTTCTCCTGCTTCAAAGTCCAAAGCCCAAGAGAAATTAGTCACCTGCACACTGTGCACAGAGCACTGAAGCAGAGAAAGAAAGAGAGAGAGAGATTCCTGCCCTAGTTCCAAAAATGTATGCAACGTCAGAAGAGTCTCTGATGGCATTAAAAAGGACATAACTTGGTACCATAAGAGTTGTGAGCAGGAGTCTCATGAATTTGGCGTCAAGGAAAAAAAGCCAAGAGCTGCACACAAGACCAGGAAAACACCCCTTCAGTCTGTAGCTCAGTAATTATTGTGTAATTAAGGACTCACAGGAACAAAACAATTATTAGAATTTGCATCGTGAAAAAATCCCAAATGCTGTATTTGCTTCCATTATGGAGACAACTGATCATTCATCTGAGAGTTTCTGTCCTTTGGCAGTAGTAAATGAATCCTGTTCAGGTTGAAAACATTTCATTATGCACCTGAGTTCTCAACATGCTTTCTCTCCCATTCCATTAAAATAATGGCAACTTATTCAAATTCAAGGCAACTGCAATGCCTGTCTTCCAAACCCTAGCATAGCAAACATATTACATGCATTTGAAATAAATAAATGAAAGTTACTTTAAATAAACCATGACACGATGGGACTCCAGCATGTTGTAAAAATACATCTTAAAACATAACCGAAAAATATGATCAGGCTGGAGATCTTATCAAAGCGAAGAACTGAACTGAAGTTGCCCTTCAGCTAATTCTGTCATCAGAGAGATAACAACAGAACTATGGCTGATTTATTTTTCTCATTTCTGTCTTGTACTACAGATAGATCAAGGAAGAGACCCAGTCTCAGTACAATATATTTAATAACATGGGTAAAACATTCTGACGATAAGCCCTTTCTTTGAAGTCCCAGCTCGTCCGTAAAGGGATCAAAAGATGAGAGACTTGAACAGCCTTTGTGTAAGGTTATGACATCGACACCCCTTCCCAGTTTTGCAGGTTGGTGTGGCGGATCCAACCCCTTAATCAGTGAAACCATGCTGTAGTCTGAGTTGCAACAGTTCATCTGGACTGGATATGAACAACCGCATGGACTCTGGCCCTTCAAGAAAAGACTGTTGCCATAACTGCATTTTTTATTGCTTTTTATTTTCTTAATTATAATCAGAGCTGAGTCGCCATCCCCCCAGCCTTTCTAAACAAAGAAATAATAACCATAGAAAATAACAGGCTCATTTTTAAACCCCGTAATTGTAATTTTCCGCCCAAATTGCAGCCTAATGATTACAGACATGAGGTGGAGCCTGACAAAAGCAGCAAAAAGAAAAAGAAAGAAATATCTTTCAGGGTGCCTTCTGTGCTTAAAAAAACTGCCAAAAAAAATGACTGCTCCCTTCCACCTAAAGGAAAGGCAGCGTTGAACTGGGCCCTTCCAAAGCTCCATTTCCCCGCACCGGCCTTTCGCAGGGATGATAGGAAAAGCGGACGGATTGGGTCCCAGCCCCTTCAGCTACCGTGGAGAATGAGTTAATAGGAATTCACTGCAACGGCAAGGTTGTGGGAGTAAAGGCTGCCAAATGTCGACACGCTCAAAACAGGGAGGAGCGGAAAAGAGAATGGTCGGGGAGGGGATGGGGAAACGGTTCGCCAGCGGTGCGGAAAGACACCTCTGTAGAAGTAGGAGTCAGCTCCTAAGCTGCCTGGGCATTCAGAGTGCTGTCCACTTCCGGAGGCAGGATAGGGGACTCTCCTGCGCTGCTGGACTCCCCAAATTCCTTAAATGTACTGCGGTCCTTCACTTGAAGGAGTTAGGGTCGAAAAGAGAAACAAAACGATGTACGGTCGAACACAAAGGGAAGACGTAGTGCTGTGACAGAGAATGTTGTGCCGTGCTTCCTTTCTGGTTCACTTGACATTAATTAGAACGAAACGTGATACACAGTAAAGGGTCCCGTTGCAGTCACACCAGCGTCTGAGAGTCCGTAGACAAACGCTGCAACCAAATGAACATAGGTTTCCATTAAATAAGAGTTCAAACCGGTTCGAAACGAAAAATATGTTGCCCACCCCCCCGGGGTAACGCGCAAGCTGTTTAAATGGCGCCTCACTACAAATGCCAAATGAACTTTACGTGACGGGTCCCCACGGGACTCCAATCTGCAGCCACATCAGGTTCGCTGGCTGGACAACAGACACAGCTGAGATCCGTTCTGTTTTTACGAAACGGTAACAACGTGCGCTAGGGCACCCCCCCCGCGCATACGCACACGCGCGCACACACACAATAGCAGAGTGACACCGAATAAGCATGAATAAATAAGAGATGGGAGTTGTGTTTCGCAGTCTAATGTCTCAGGAGTGGCTGCCTGCCCACCCCGCCCGCCGCCTCTCCATCCGCGCCATCGGCCCACGGTGACGCTGCTGGCTCCCCGGCAACCAATTTGTTTGTTTATTGTCTTGGTGTTTTGTCGCGGTTACAGTTCATTGCAGCTGGCCCAGCTTGGGCATGCTTCTTTAAATGGCATCTATAAAACATGGGCTATTCTCCTCCACCTTCAAACAAGACGGAGCGAGAGCCGTCGCCGTGGCGGCTGCCCCTCTCTCTCTCTCACAAGCCGTGATGAAGCTTAGATATTTTCCTGAAACACTCTTGCATCCACCTCAGTGGTTCCGAAGGGTAGAGTGGGACACACTGTGTAACGTGATATACGACCCGACTAAACATATTAGCCCTTGAAGAACACCAGCAAAAGGGCCTTGCGCTGAAGCGCTTTGAACTGCTAAAATATGGTGCAATCCTGTACACGTCTGGCTGCCTCGTATAGACTAAAATGCGACATGTCTGACGCAAGACCTAAAGCCTTTCCCACCGACACACGATCAATGAGCCGCGTTTGGCTCCCTGCAAAGTTTTGTATGGTGTTACACGCAATCCGGCGTTTTGTTCTCTGTAGACAGAACATAAGGCGCTCAACCCCCGTTGAGATGTCGTGGTTATGAACTGCCATATTGCATGAGATGTCTTCGACTGCGCTTTGGGTAGGTGATTGGTTAAGAGGACACTGTAACACTGCTCATTTTGTTCAGGAAAGTGACATAGCAGATGCCGTGTTTAAGACAGAGGATGTTCACGTAGGCCTCACTTTGTGATCCCATCAAATAGTCAGTTCATTCAAGAAGGCCATTTGACAACTCAAAATTTTGTGGTCTGATTTTTTCCCCTTCATTTTGTTGTTGTGAATGATGTTTTTTTTGCTTCTGGTTGCCTGAGCGCGTCTCAGTGAGATAATTGCACGAGTTCCAGCTGGACTTCACGTGGCCTACGAGCATGTGCATCGTGCAGAAAATGCAAAATACCTCTTTTGCTTTTCCCCTGTATGCAAACAGAGAGTCAGGTTTTTTTTCACAATTGATCTGACAGCCAAGAGCCGGCAGAGAACACAAACACTGCCTAGGGGTTTCTCCTTAAAACTAGACACAAGCCTCGTATCCCTCATGTTTCGCTTCTTCTAGAAATCACCTGCTGTCTCATGCATATCAAGTGATCACCACTCCAGCTCTGTCTGCCTGACGCACTTAGACTCCTCCTCCATCACCACTTTTTTAACCAAAATACCATTGTGAAACCCTAAAATGCACCGTGGCTACTGCACCTCTCCGGCACCATGTCTCTTTTAGTGCCCAGATAATATGAAGTAAGAGAAGAGAGCTAAAAAGAGAGAGAGAGGGAGAGAGAGGAAGCGAGTGCAGATGGTGTGCCACTGACTTTAAGACGGGTCAGAAGCTGCCGTCGTGCATTTGATAGCACCGCAGCTGGTCACTGGAGAACAATCTGGGCCATACTGCTCGGTAGGTGACCACTAAGAAATAAAACACCGCGCCACATTGCGGCCCAAACATCTCCGTTTTCAACCACAGGTAAACCCAGATGAAACCGAGGACACCAATGCGGGTGTCCAAATTTCACCGAGCTGCGCCTAATTTCACCTTCATCCTTATTCTGACCCCTCCCCCGGGCCGTTCCTCGAACCCTCCACCCACGCGGCGCCTATGGAATTGTCCAACACGGGCAGCACCCGGTGCAGTTCAACTGACATGAGGAGATACGCCCGAATGATCCCGGGTTGGTCAGGGTGCGCGGTCTGTCAGCAGCACCTTACCACTCACATGGCCCGATTAAAAAAAACAACTCAGAACAACAGTGGGACCGCAAGCGGCTCCAGGGTCTCCTGACGGCAGTCTGTAAACCACTGTAATGGGTTGCCTGTCAGCGGGAGTGAAAGGGAAGAGCTACACTTCCTTCTGACTCTCTGGAGGGACTTCAATTAATCACAGCCAAGTTGTATTGCCGCAGCGCAATAGGAGCTGTAAGGTTATTATCATTCGTGTTCCGCAGGATGAAATACGATGAGAGCGCTAATTGCAGAAAAACAGCTGACCGCACAACGCACGTCAGTGGGATGAAGGACAGATGAAAGAACGGAGAACAAGGATGACGAGGTAGGAAGACGAGATCAATTGAGATAAAGAGCTGAGGAGGGCGTGGGGAAGGGAGGGGCGGAGATAGAGGGGGAGAGCAACAGAAAGAGGGGGAAAGAGAGGAAATAAGAGAGGGAGGGGAGAGAGCGGGAATGAGGGAGGAAAGGGTGAGAGGGCTGACAGAGAGAGAGAGGAAGAGAGGGAGGGCGGAGTTTGCGGGAGGCTGAGAGGAAGACAGGGAAACGGAGAGAGAGAGAAAGAGAGAGGGAGGAAAACAGACAGAGAGAATGAGTCAGGGAGGGTGGCAGAGAGAGAGGGAGACAGAAGAAGGAGTATGCCCCACTGTGCTGTGTTGTGTGGCAGTATAATCATAAATATCTACAGGGGCAGACATGGAAGAGCATGGCTGATTTCCTAAGAGGACAGTTGTTTGTGTCCCCAAAACACAAATCCACTGTTTCTCTATCTCCTTCATCAGACAGCTGCTTTATTGGAGCATTGAGAGCCAAGAGAAAAATCACATTCAAAAGACAGAGCCCCATACTGTGAACAGTAATATTCACTTCCCGCTCCAATGCGCATTGTGTCTTGGCACGGAGCTCAGCTTTTCCTAGTTTTCAACACACAGACAGGTCCACTAATGCTTGGCCTTTTGGTGTTTGGGAACAATTTTCGTCTACAACAAAGAACTTGTATGAAACATGAATTTGAATTGATGAAAGACTGGGTCTTTGTTTTTTGTTAAAAGTTCCTAGTTATATGAGTCATAATTTCATAGCAGCAAATGTCAGTGTATAATGTTCCCTGAATAGCATCAGAAATGTGTTGCAAAAAAACTGGACAGACAAATTGGAGGGAATGTATCATCACATCCATGTGATCACAGTTATGTGATTTAGGGTCCCCACCATTAGAATAATTCATGCAGCAATATATATTATGTAGGCCTAAAATAAGAGGAATATACACATAAAACAGTAGTCCATTTTGTGTGTGTATGTGTTGGTGTGTAGATGTGTGTGTATGCATGCGTGTGTGAGCCAGTTTAGAAAGCTACTTTGAAAAAATAGTTTACCAAGCTCCTAATTACTTCGCACTGAAAGAAGTTGAACTAAAGCTACCCTCAGAGAAATATCATTTACTTAGCTAAAGCCACTTTGAAAAATAGTTCCCTAAATCCCAACTACTTTCTGAAACATTATCACTGGGAAATCAGAATTTTCACTGACCAGAAATTGCAAGAACAGAGAACTTTTTTAAAGAGATCAGACATATTTCAAAGACTGTAGCCTATTAGACACAAGTGAGAATCAGGAAGGTCTGAAAAAATGATAAGTATTGCCTACTTCAACCATTCTTATTTTTCACAAAACAGGTGTATAGATTAAGAAGTTTACTACACCATTACATGGCAAAGTAATTAACTACTGAAACAGTATCTGGTTTGGAATTTAGTCCCACTACCAACAAGCTACTAAAAAAAGTCCCAAAATTACTAGTTGAACAATGTGTAGTGTGTGTGTGTGTGTGTGTGTTTGTGTGGGTGTGCATGTGTGTGTGCATGTGTGAGAGAGAGAGACCGTATGACAGACAAACAGAGAGAGAGAGAGAAAGGGAATCAGCCATTGTATGCTTTATTAAAATGTATTTAAATAGGCTCTGTTATGGGCCTTCAGATTATGAGTAAATGAATCCCTTCACAGACTTTCATCAGTTTTTTCTAAGCTGCACCAGGACCTGTGACATACACTGGGGAGGAAATTATTTCATGTTTCTTGTCATGTCATTATGGAAATGAACCACATTACAATGTATGTACAGTACAAAGACAGGGCAAGCAGCCTAGTGGTTACAGCGTTTGCCAGTAAGCGAAAGGCCATTGGTTTGAATCCCTGTAATGATATGGTTAACAAAATCTGTGTATATGCCCTTGAGCAAGGCACTTTAACTTTACTACCTCCTGTAAATTGCTATGGATGGGCGCATCTGCTAAATGACATAAGCATTTCAGCAAATAAGGGAGAAATGCAACCATATCACATTTTTGTGGATGACATTTATAACCTTATGCCAACTTTTGATCCTCCCATTTCATGCATATTCCTATTCTATGCATGGGATAAAGAAAATAAACCAATACCCACCCTCATGAAGTAACCAACACACAACGTGATCCCCATCCAGGGAGCTGCCCTGCGGCTTGACCCTATGCTCCTCTCAAGTGTGTGTCTGTATGTGTTCAGGCGTCGATAACTGAAATACACATTTCTGTTGTTTGCTGTGACTATGGACAGTTTGCTTTGTGGTATTGTATTGTGAAGCGCCGTTCTCATCAACCATTATTTAAATGAATTGAATTGGTGTGGTTCACCATCTGTGACAATGGAAAGCATTCCAAATGAAAATTAAGTATTTCAACTTAAAATTACTGTTTTCATAAACAGAAATAACAATAGTCCCAAACAAGGGAAGGCTATTCAAACATCGGAGAGCTTGGTTTTAAGATTCAGTATGTAGCCACGTACATGTAGCTATGTGACTGTACATTCATATACTCGGTCCACAGAAAGTGTGATGCATTAAGGCTTCTATATAGCCTTAAGTGCAAAAACGTTTGCTTATTTAAAAATATCTCAAATTAACGCTTGCATTCATTATTACAATATCAAACACCAAGCAGCCAAGATTAATCTCGTATGAGCAAAATTATTGAGCCTAGAATGATAAAATATAATTACGCATTGCCTACCTGTCGTTGTGCTGTCAATTAATCCCGGGAAATGCCCCTCTCATTTGTTCTCCATTGTCAAAAATAAAAACAGGGTTATGTTAAAGAAATACCATTTCCTTAGCGCATGAAGGTGCCCACCGCGAAAAAACATAACCAAGAACAATGTTTATTTTAAATCAAGCTTCCCAAGCGCACAAATCCCTGAGTCGAGAGAGAAGTCTAAAATGTATTGCATATACACTTTCAAGCTCGACCGGACTCCCGGCTTGAACAGTTGAACGCAAAGCAACTGTGTCTGTGTTGCAAAGTCTTCTGAAGTTCCTGGTCTTTTGCGCTTTTTCAGAACTTTCCAACCGCAAAAGCGCGAGAACGACAGATAGTCAATAATTATTTCGCAAGAACATATTATTGTTGCAAATCACCAAGTATCGCTTTGGTAATTTGTTGTAGATATGTTTCATCATCGTTACAAACGACGCATTTGAGATGAGGGGTCCGAAGCGTTTAGCAACGGGAGGCAGAGAAGGCTATCCTATAGGATACTCACGCACCTGAGAAGAGAGTATTATTTCAAGCGACGTTATCAGCGAGCTCAAGAAAATACGGCATTCGATGATTTGGCGCCACTCAGTGGCATTTTCATGCCATGCCTTGGCCTCGTGCAGTAGATATCTCATATTTCAAGGGCTAGCACTAGGCTGTGAAATGCATCCTCTGAATGTGATGGGGTTTTTTAAAAGTTTTTTTTAACCTTTTGATAGACCTTTATAGTGCCAAGGAAATTGCAAGTACAGAGAGGTGGCCTGAGACCTGCAAATTGTAATAAAATGTATATAAAAAAAAACTTAGGCTAAATTAGGCTAAATATAATTGCTAAGAGAAGCAGATCCATTGTCAGTTTAGGATAACAGTAACACAATGAACAAATACCATTAATCAGGTTTTCAATTTCAAATGTTTGAACTTATCCAGGAAAGTGTGTTTATGCACAATGTATTAACACTGCATTTAATTCCTTTCGATAATAGCCTTCAGGAAGCCCTAAGGAAATACAGCAAACAGGAATTCCTAGTTCAGGCTCTATCAGTGTGAACATTCACTGTGGAGTGGAAACCTGGAGGAAACTGATGAGATTAGAGGATAAAAGAGGTGCCTTGGGCAGGCTGTAACACCAAACAGTAAAAGGAAAAACTATTTGTTAGGATTTCAGAGAAGCCCTGAGTTTGTTTGTCTGCATGAAAACCTCTTGGCTGAGAGGAGTTGAAGTATTACTGGATGCATTAGGTCCCTGACACTCTCTAAGGTGGGGAGTTCTGTTTTTCTCAGATACTCACCCTCTCCTCCCAAAGCATTACTGCTGTGCGCACAGACTAAAAAGCTTACTCTCTAGTAATTGCATTATCATCTCTCCATTTCTCAAGCACTGTCTTATGTCTGCCCCAAAAGAGAAAAATGTGCAGAATAATCGATATAATGCTTTGAAATAGCCTGCGGAGAGAGGAGGCAAACATTTGGATTTGACTTTGATTGCTTTTGGACACCCTCAGAGTGTTGTCATAGAAAACTCAGGCCATCTACAGGCACATACTTGTACACACACACATAGATACACACACATATATAGTACACACTACCACTTATCGAAAAACAGTGTAGATTGCACTGAGCCAGTGGGCAGATCATGAGAATCACTGAGTGGCTGATGATTCATGATTGGGAAATGCCTTCCATGCAGCAATATCCTAAATTAGCAGGAATTCAAAGAAACACCTAAGAGAAGTTTCCCACATTCATGGTCTGGACGAGAGAAAGAAATGATGCAGTAAATGCATCTTAGTGGTTGTTACAGAGTAATGTCCCAAGAATGTCCAAATGTAGAATTTGTGCTACAGTCTCTTTTCAATTCCTCTTAAACCAGTAGCTTGTCGTTGTGGGGCAAGCTGTGTGGTATGGCAAATACACATTTGTAGGTTATGATTTCTCCAGTTAATAAACAGATGTGTCCATCTTAACACAAATCCTACCAGAATGCATTTTAACGAGGAGCTTTGGATCAATGGATAGAAGCAAGCCTGTCAATATCTCTCTGGCAACACCCCAGTACCCCACCCAGCTCCGACTGCTATCTCACACACCCACATACACACAGACTCACGTAAACACACACCCATATAAATAAGAGCAAGCAAATATGCTCACACATGCACATACACACAAGCACACACTAAAAGGAGATTACCTTATTAATCTCCAGTGCTAATGTGTATTTACACAGAAAGTGGAGCAGACGATCATCCCGGTTACACATCTCTGTGGACGTGCTGTTCTCATCGGGTCATGTGATTCAGGGGCTTCAGCCATGAGGTAAGGCTCGGAAAGCTGCATGGGGAGGAAAGATCAATGCAATGCCGTCCCCGGAGGCAGACCCACACCTCTTTATTATGGGAATACTTCACTGAGGCCCCGGCATTAGTCTTTATAAGATGAACACATATTAACCATGAAGCCTCATGGCCATTCAACACTGTTCCTAATATCAGTCGAGGTCACAAAACGGGCAACTTCTAGTGCTAAAGCAATGCAGGGAATACAGTTCTGCGGGGATGCTATCATATGTGCGTTTGACATCCCACTAAAGGACCGTAGCTGTGAATAATGGTGATAGCAGTGAGTGGATCTGCAAAGTGGGATGGATGAATGTTTCCGTACAGTCCTGCAATGTGCTGTTACTATCTGGTAGGCCGGTCGCTTCCCGGGGACGGCAGATGGGTGTAAACCTTGAGCTCCAGCTCCAAGGCTAGCAGGTTGAATCCCAGCTCTTGGCAATCATTTCTTAACTACAGAGTTGAATGCTTTGGTTTCACTGTTGCTTTAGCTTATCGATAAGGGTTGCATATGTAATACATTTTAATATAATTGCCTGGTATTCCAGAAATCCCGGTTAGAGAAGAAAACGGAAATCCTGAATCCTTCAATGGCAATTTCTGAAAAAGTGGGGAAATCATTGAAATTGCCTGGATTTTCGCAACTCTACCCACAGTAGCTTATATATCTTCGTAGCTGATTTTATGTTGCTACAGTTTTGACGATTGAGTTGTAACCCAAATGCTTGTACTCTCAGCAATTGTTGTCTCACACCTTGAGCAGGGGAGACTGAAGAACCCCTGGGAACAGGGCCATTGTTTGTGGTGGGTCTGCTTAAAATAACAGCCTCTGCGAGGTAAGTAACTCCATGACTACCATAGGCAGTCCTCTGTGAGAACCCCTCCCTGTTTTCAGCAGAAAAGAGTCCAGAAAAGTGCAGGAGGCAAAACAGGAGCCGTAATGGTATCTGGCATGTAGCGATCCATCAATTATTCAGCCACACCATCAGTTAATGCCCCTTGATTCAACAGGTCGGTAGACTCACTGACACTTTTTTTCCTCTAGTGTCCTGTCGACCACCCAGAATGGACAGGCAGTGGAAAGGTAGAGAAAGGCATCAAGATTTATGGCTACAGAAGTCTTCGTGCCAGGCCTTTCCAAGTACTAACTCCATGGAGATACTGAAGAAATCACTAATGGGTTTGCATTAAGGGCCATTTTAATGTTCAGTCGTTTCCACTTTCCAACTATTCTTGCGCTTAGAGCCACTTCAACTGCAAGCATAAGGAAAATAGAAGACTATCAAAGATATTGCTGCAATTTGTTGGATAGAACCTAATAGAAGCACCAGGGGGCTCTATGCTACACTTTAAAAATAGAAAGACTCAAAACACTAGGAATATTACACCAACAAAAGGACTGAACCTAAGCTAAGATCAGGTGTTTTAATGTGTTTTTATGCACAGAATGTGTTTTGAAAACAGAATAGAAGTACTCTGAAACACCCAAAGTGGTTCTTCAATCTGCAGTTTGTAAAATAAAACATTTTTCTTAATAACATATAAGAGTGTTGTGAAGCACATTTTAGGATTTCAGTGGGGGTTTTTCATCAGTCTAATGATGCCTTTGAAGACCAAACACCTGTTATAAGTAAGATCTGAGGGGCGAGCGCCTATTTCAATTAGGATTTTAGTGCATGCAAAACATCCACAAAATATTGTATATCAGACTATGCCTGTGATACAATGAAATAGTTAAGAATTACAACATATTTTCTGTCTACATTATTGATGATAAACGCCTATGGAATTAGACTTTTTTCAAAGCTTTTGTTGCAGAAGACAAAGAAGAACTGTTTGTTGAATCGACGGAAGTGGAAATTGAATCCCAGACTTCTGGGGTGGTACATTTCAATTGAATGGCAAATTATTCAGTGGTGATTTTAATTTCATAACACATAATAACAAAATAATTATTTTAATTGTTTTACACTACCAAAAATAATATTAAATTATTCAGCTAAATTTGAGTCATTTTAATTCTGCACCTGGCATTCTCCCCCTCGCCGTCTCTTTCCTTCCTGTTTCATATTCTCTCTTCCTCACTTTCTTTCTCATTTTCTATCTCACTCTCTGGATCACAGTCAGTCTCCCCCTGTCTTTCTTTCTCTCTCACCATCAATCTCTGTCTTCCTCCCTTTCTTTCTGTTCCATCTCAACTTTTTTTCCCTGACAGACTTTCCCTGACAGGCTTGGCTGCCTCTCCAGGAGCAAATGCCCACAGAGAGAGAGAGAGATAGAGAGAGACAGAGAGAGTAGGAGGAGATGAAAGAAACTCATTCTCATGTCATTCTTCCTGTTTCCAATATGATACAGCTCAGGTCTGGGGTTACACATTTGGCCCAGTGGATCAGACAAGTACAAGGCCATTGATCAGCTCCAAGATTACATCTCCAATGACAACCACAGACGGCCTGGTGTACTTTATCTTAGACGAGATTGAAAAGTTTAAAAACCTCCTTAGAGGCAAACATTTTCATTTTGTTTTCAGGTAGCCTATCATTTAAAAATGTTGCTTTCCCTGGATTTGTTGGCAGCATCTTAATTCTGCTCTTTCTAGAACACCAACAGTGTCACAGTATTACAAACAGTAAGCAAAAACATGCATAAAATAGTCATTTTAATGTATTCTAATCAGCAACATAACAAAACAAATGGCTCCCAGCCGTTAGCAATAAGAGAAATGTTTCTCAAGGAATATGGCATGTGTCGCTCCAGTTAATGCTCCAGTTGTTTGGAACATGGTGCTTGCTAAAACAGAGCTGTGAATGTCATTATTGCAGGGGCTATAGATACTTCATTTAAATAACCATTGCTATATTACATTTTCATAGTTTCATCAGCGGATGAACCAAACTGCTACTCATTTCCTATACTCTCCCTCCCTCTACTGGGGAGAAGTTTATACTACACTTGCCTGGTGTAATTGCTGAGTGTAAAGACGAAGAATACAATCACTACAAAAAGAGAAAATGCCACTCATTCCGTAATCAGGCTTCTAATTTTAAGTAGGTACAAAACATTTGTATTTTTATTTTTGTCTGACCCTTTTTTTTTCTCTAACCGAGAGAAACAAATATCATTTAGGATAAATATTTTTTTCTCCAGAAAGTCTGGGTCCTCTTAGCTCTATATACTACTACCATATCCTTGACATCCTCAGTCTGCCCTCCTGGACGTTCTTCTTCAGACCATAGGTTTTCAAATTGTCTGGGCCTGGAATTGGACGTTGCAAATATTACTATATTTTTTTCCCCAAAATGTTATGATTGTTTTCAGTTTGTCCATCATACTAAGAAAGCTAGCTTTAAATAGTGCCGAGTACAGTTTTGTAACTTCAATCCCCAGATTACATTTCTCTAAGGAAATCTTAAAAGGGAGGTGTTCTAAGATGGGGTCCTGTATCCACACATGCAATAGTTCACTCTTATTTCAATTGATTCTGTAGCACTTAATTCCAACTGATAAGGTGCCAAAGAGATTGATCAAACTTGCTATACATGCTGGCATACTGGTTTGAGAGGTAATGTGAGGATATGCATTTGCATATAGAGATGTTTAGAGAATCTTTGTTGCTATTACACTTGGCCAAAGGTCTTCTGACATCAAGAGCAGTAACATCAAGGTCCACATTTGATAACCTTAGTAAATATACAACAATTATGGCATACAGTTATATTGAAGACGTAAAACAATAAGTTTAAAGAACAAGTCACTTATCTATTAACCTGGTCGGATCCGTATTCACCAGTATTCCCACCAATAAGCTAAGGCTGATAGAAAATATTTTTTGCTAATATTTCTGCTGATAAATAAATTTTTCTGACGCTATATCTTCCGAATCTCCATCTTTTTGTACATTTTTAAATATATATTGTATTAATTTAGATTAAACTCTTATCCAGAGCAATTATAGTACATTTTAAGAAGCTATGTGGAACAACCACACAACTTTGTACGACTACTAGTAGTAGAAGTAGTAAATACACTCTACTCAATGAATTATTTATCAGCAACAGTCAATGTTGAAAAGAAGACAACACAAAAAATAAACATAATAAACATAGCAAGGTTAAGCTCACAAAGGCAACAGAAGGTGTGGATGTAAGTTGTTGTAAATACTCTTTGAGGCATAGGGTTTCAGATTACTTTCGGAAAATGGGGAGAGCCTGCTATGCTAGTATCAAGGGAAGCTGATACCACTATTGAGGTGCAGGGACAGAGAAGAGTTTTACTGAGTAGATCTGCCTTCCCCCTTGAGAATGTGATGGTCATCAGTCGAGATGTGGCAGAACAAAGATCCCGGGTTGGGATGTAGGGTTTGAGACGGAAGGTTCTGAGGGTAAGTTCCCTTTGTCGTTCTGTAGACAAGCCCCACGCCTTTGAAGCGGATGCAAGCTTCAACTGGAAGCTAGTGAAGTGAGCAGAGGAGCAGGGTGACATGGGGGAACTTGGGACGGTTCACATTGTTGTCTAGGGTCACTCCACTGGGTACTCACTGCAAGATATCATCTGGAGAAAATAGGGAGAAAACTAGGCTTAGGAAAGGAGGTGTGGGTATCATCAACCTTTTTTATAGTTTCACAAACTCATCCACTGAGAAGGAAGATGAAAGGGGTTAGGAAGAATTAGGTTAGGAAGAATCTTGAAATTTCAAGTGGTGGACAGTGACTTTGGCAACAGATAGAGAGGATGCGGTAGCAAAGGACGTTAGGTCATTCAGAAGTTTTGTGTTCCACAATTTTCCCTCAGCTGCCTGAAGCCTTCTTCTCTGAATTCTCAGTGAGTGATAAGCCACCGAGCAAGAGGGAGAACCAAGCTAGCCGTGAGGAAAGGGAACAGTGAAAGTCATAGGATGTGGAGAGGGAGGAGAGTTGGGTGGAAAAGAGAGACTCAGAAAGTGCTGGAAAGAAATCAAACAAAGACAGGCAGACATCGGAAGGTGAAAATGGAGTACCAGCCTCATCACTGGCCTAGCCAAACATTTTGTTCATTCAGGTAAGGTGAGAGAATATTGCTTATCATTTATAGGATTCACAGGGAATCCATCTGGCACTAGGGTCCTGTCATTACTTAGGCTTTTAATTGTTTCTCTTTCTGCTTTCAGTAAGTCAGAATCCTTTTGATTCAGGCAGTGGAGATGACACTCCTCCAGAAAGTTGTATATGTTTGAAGGATTAGCATCTGCTTTCGGTGTAGTGTTCATAACAATTCACAAAACTACTGAAACTATAATTAATGTCCTTGGAAAATGAAAATACTTGCCCATTAGCAGAAGGACATTGTGAATTACAAAATTGCTCTCAGTTTTATACTGTCTGTCTAGCAAGTAATGTTTTGTCACCAAACTTAAAGTATGTTCGTTTTGTATAATGAAAAGATTTACTAATTTTAGCCCAGAGAATCCAATTGCATTTGAATCTTAAAGAAATTATTTTCTGTTTTCCTCTGTAAGTGATGACAAGCTTCTTATCCAATAGTAAATTTGTTTTCCAGTCCAGCTAATTGTGCACTGTTTTGTTTCCTTCTACAGCCCTGTTTCCAAATAAGTTGGGGCGCTGTGTAAAATGGAAATAAAAACAGAATGCAAAAATGTGCAAATAATTTAAACGCTATATGCAATAGAAAATAGTACAAAGACAACATATCAAATGTTGAAACTGAGAAATTTTATTGTCTCTTGAAAAATGTATGCCCACTTTGAATTTGATGCCAGCAACACATTTCAATAAATCTGTTTTCAATAAATCCATCTTTTCCAATTGAATTGCTAATATTGTCTACTAAACTCGTAGACAGCATTGGCAGTTCAATTGGAAAAGTTGGATTTGGCGTTAAAATGTGCAAAAACTGACTCCATGGTTGTGGATTGAGCCATGTTTTCAATAAATGCCTGCCAAAAAGTCAATCTAGCAAATTATCTGATACATAAATCAATATTAATGTCCCCATGCTTTTTTAATTGTAATTTTAATCACAATTTTGTCTAATAAATCATTGTGTGTCTTTTTATACAATGTATTTGGAAAGTATTCAGACCCCTTCACTTTTTCCAAATTTTTTATGTTACATCCTGTTTCTAAAATGGATTAAATTGAATTTTTTCTCATATGTCTACATAGTACCCGATAAAGACAATACAAAAATGGTTTATTAGATTTTTTTGCAAATTTATATAAAAAATGGAAAACAGAGATACAGTGGATATAAAAAGTCCACACGCCCCTGTGAAAATGCCAGGTTTTTGTGATGTAAAAGAATGAAAAAAAGATAAATCATGTCAGAACTTTTTCCACTTTTAATGTGACCTATAATGTGAACAATTCAATTGAAAAACAAACTGAAATCTTCGAGGGGGAAAAATGAAAAATAAAAACCTTACAATAACCTGGTATCACATTTTCAACTGTAGATGGGCCCTCTGGGCTCAACACTGCCTTTGCACTGTTAAATATACCACCTCCCTTCAACACCTAAAAGGAGAAGGAAAATACATTATAATGCATAAACGTGAATAAACGTCTCAGTGTAACTAGAAGTTTAGCACATAAACTACAGTGTCAGTTGTGGGATGTTTGAAAAAGCCATGCCAATTATCATGAAAACAAGGCCAGCTCTGATTTGGCAGCTCACTGAACACTGATATTGCCTTCAGGTTGAGATCTGGATCAAAAGTGTAGTTGGTCTTTCTGGATAGTTACTCAGTATTTGATTTGTGTTCACTATCCACTTTGCCGAGATGCCTTAGTGCTATTATAAACTGGTTACAAATATTATATTATACAGTGCCTTGACAATGTATTCTGACACTTTCTTCACACTATAGGGAGTTGTAGACTTAATTATTATTAATTAATAACTTTTTCCATCAATCTATACGTAATATCTCATAATGAGCAAGCCAAAAATTTTTTTGCCAATTTATTGAGAAAAACTAAAGGGAAATGTGTATATTTAAATTTTCGTCATTCAGCAGACACTCTTATCCAGAGTGATTTCCATTAAGTGGATACATTTTAAAACAAGTGAAACAACCACACAGTTCAGTAGTAGCATGCATTCTTATCAATGAATTAGTCATCGGCAATGAAGACCATACAAATAATATACATAAAACATAAAGCTCTAACAAAAAACAACAGACAGAGGTGTTGGCAGTGGAACTGTTTTAAGTACTCAGTAAGGTACACACACTGATGAGCCAAAACATTATGACCACTCACAGGTGAAGTAAAAAACATTGATCATCTCTTTACACACGTCAAGGTACATGTCAGGTCTGGATAAATTAGATGGTAAGTGAACAATCAGTTCTCGTAGTCAACATGTTGCATGCAGGAGAAATGGGCAGGACCAAAGACCAGAGTGACTTTGACAAGGGCCAAATTGTTATGACCAGACGACTGGGTCACAACATCTCTGAAATGACTAGGCTTGTGGGGTGCTCCTGGTCAGCAGTGGTGAGGACCTACTGACAGTGGTCCAAGGAGGGACAAACCCCAAACCAGCGACAGGGTGTTGGGTGCCCAAGGCTCATCAATGTGCGAGGTCAACGGAGGCTATCCCGTCTGGTCCGAACCGACAGAAGTTCTATTGTGGCACAAGTCACAGAAAATGTTAATGATGGTAACGGAAAGAATGTGTCAGAACATACAGTGCATCGCATTCTGCTGCGTATGGGGCTGCGTAGCCACAGACCGGTCAGAGTGCTCATGATGACCCCTTTCCACCGTTGAAAGCGCCTACAATGGGCATGCAAATGTTGGAACTGGACCTTGGACCAATGGAAGAGCTTCGCCTGGTCCAATGAGTCCTGTGTTCTTTTTCATCACCTGTACGGCCGTGTACGGGTGTGCTGTTTACCTGATTAAGTGATGGCACCAGGATGCACTGTGGGAAGACGACAAGCAGGTGGAGGGAGTGTTATGCTCGGGGCAATGTTCTGCTGGGAAACCCTGGATCCGGGCATTGATGTGGATGTCAATTTGACATGTGCCACCTACTTAAACATTGTTGCGGACCAGGTACTCCCCTTCATGGCAATGACATTCCCTGATGGCAGTGGCCTCTTTTAGCAGGATAATGCACCCTGCCACACTGCACACATTGTTCAGGAATGGTTTGAGGAACATCATGAAGAGTTCAAGGTGTTGTCCTGGCCTCCAAACTCCCTATATCTTAATACAATTGAGCATCTGTGGCCTGTACTCTGCTGGCAATACTCGGCCCTCATTCAGGGTGGTTGCGGTTGGTGGGTGTCCCTTTGGTTGATGCTTGGCAATGTGGGTGGATTGTTTTCCTGCCTGTTGGGCTCTGTCCGGGGCCTCCCCTGGATAGGGCCACAGTGTCACCAGACCCCCCTGTCTCAGCCCCAAGGTCTTACGCTGCTATATTATTGTGCTGGGGGAGTAGGGTCAGTTCTCCTTCTCCACTATAAATCCTAGTAGATCTAAGGAATGCATTTTCTAAATGTTTCCTGTCTCCGGCCGTTTTAAACTTAGGAGGACATGAGGTCCTGGCCCACACCTGAGGAGTACCAGGCTTGAAAGACCCGTTGCTGACCCGGTCCAAAGTCCTCCTGGTTGTGTTGCAGATCAAGACGATACCTGACGATTTCAGCTGCCACTGTGCTGACACCTTCCCCTCCCCGTGTTGTCCCTGTCCTTGTCCATCTGGTCATGCTTCCGACCTGGACTAAGTTTAAATAGACTCTGGACTCAGCCCACGTGCACTTATTAATTATTACAATTTGTACTCTTAATATGTTCACCCGGCACAGCCAGAAGAGGACTGGTCACCCCTCTGAGCCTGGGTCCTCTCTAGGTTTCTTCCTAAATTT